>VZDJ01000246.1:1815661-1977088 GCA_008694505.1 Cyanoderma ruficeps
AAAAAAAAAAAAAAAAGAAAAAAATAGGAAAAAACAAAACAAAAACCAACCAACCAAACAAAAAAACCCACCAAAAAAAGTCCATGTTTTCTGGCCGTGCCAGCAATGCCTCCGCCTTGACCTGCCAGGGACCCTCTTTACATACAAGAATGCAGTCCCATTTCCACGCTCCTATCTTATTTTGGCTGAAGGCACCAACAAGGTTGCCAGCTGTAAACAGTTTTTAAAGTCGACAGAGACCTCCAGATCTTTTTCAATAAGTTTGAGAGAGAACATAAAACTTCTTGATACTGGCTCAACCTTACAGGCATAGGGCAAATAAATCTATAATCACCAGTCCACAAGCCAACTATCTGAATTCAAGGCACATGCCGAATTTACACATGAAAAACGGGGTGAACACGACAGGACAATCACTATCACAGGTTAACAAACACTTCAAAGCACGAAGAGAAACTCAGCAGATGCCATCCTCAATTAGCCCAAAAGGTGAGTAGAGAAGGATGTTACGCTGATTAACACTCTCATTAGGACGCGTCCAAACTAACAGCCCACTCCAGCGTTGTAACACGCTTGGAAAGCGCTCGGCTGCCTTAATCGCAGGGTACTCACGGAGCGAAAAGATTATTTTGACTTTTCCTGCGTGGCCGTCCCAGCCAGCGCGGCGGCACCGCCCGGGAGGGCTCCGAGAGCCCCGCGCCCGGACCTGCCAGTGGGGTGGGGCACGGCACAGCCCGGCTCGGCACTGCCCGGCACGGCTCGTCACTGCCCGGCACGGCTCGGCACTGCCCGGCCAGCCCCAAGCGCCGCCGCCCGCGGAGAAGAGCCCGGCTCGGAGCGCTCCCTCCCTCGCTCCCGCCCGCCCGCGGAGGGACCCCCGCGCTCGGCGCCAGCCCGCGGGCCCCGCTCCCGGCCCCACCGCACCTGCTCCGCCTGTCCCGTGAACCCAGCGTCTGCCCCGGCGGCGCCGCTCCTCATGCTGCCGGCGCTGGCTCCGCGCGGCTCGCCGGGCTCGGGGCGGGGCCCGCGGCTCACCCGCCCCAGGCTCGGCCCCGGCCCGGCCCCGGCCCGGCCCCAGGCCCGGCCCGGCCCGGCCCGGCCCGACCGCCACCGCCCCAGCCCCGTGCGAGCCCTGGGCAGGGTGCGAGTTTCCCACCGCCCTGAGCGGGGTTGGTGTGGGGCTTTTTCCCACGGACGCTCCGGTGTTTTCGGGCCCCACCTGCCTTGAGGGAAGCGCTGCGAGGAACATCGCGGCAGGGGAAGTCGGGGCGCTTCCTCTCGGCTGCTAAAGCTCTGTGTTTGAGGAAGCGTGAAGGTTGTCACATATTCGGCAGGTTCAAGAAGGTTTCGGTGAGCAGGCAAACAGAAGACCACTGGGTAAAAAAGTTCAGGATCAGCTAACAGCGCTGGCACTGTGGCTCCACGACTCCCATCAACAGTAACATCTTCCTGACGGCAGATGTGAAGTTGTACGAAAAACGAACGAAGAAAAACAAGCAGGAATCACTTGAAGTGCTGCAACAGAAAGGGCAAATGAGCTAAAGCCCATACTGGCTAACCTAAACCTTCACAAAAGCCCGAGCAGGCCCACTTTATAGGTAACCTCAGGCAGTCATAAGTATTTTGACATGTGCCACGCAGTCGCCACGCCTCAGTGATGCTGTAGAAGGCTGTGACAGGGCAAGGGAGTGGGACCCTGGCCTGCCATGACATGAGCTCTGACCCTTTTCACGCCTGAGCCAAATTTGGAGCAGCTTTTGGATGACATGGAGAGAAAGCAAGTGTGAATGTGGCCCTTTTCATCCATCCACAGCTGAATGTAACATAATCTATTGTGACCCAAGTGGTTTAGCCAACTCTCTAAAATAATTTGTTGATCTTAAGGCACAAATTTTGTTGTAGAAAACACCTCTCATTTGGGTTGAAATTTGTCTTCTAGTTTTTTGCATCATGCTTGGCTGAACCCAAGTTTTACTCAATGATTAACTTTGAATTGCAGTATGTTTGTGTACTGATTTATCTTCAGGAGATTAACTGTACTTTTTCCCCAAAGTGATAAAAGCAAGAATATCGAAATAATGGTGCATACCATTTCCCTGTTATCTAAAAGACTATCATCTTTAGCAGCCTTGGAGAAGGCAAGAACAAGGAATGAGAAAACCCTCTTGGCGAACTTCCAGGAAAAAAGTGATCTGTAGTTAGCAAAGGGGGATGTGTGTATGAAAGAAATCATATTCATATGATTTTACTAAGTCTTGCTAGTTTTGGTCCACCACTGAGAGCCAGAGAACCCAGAAAATATAAAGTTTGAAAGAATTTAGCCCCTACTGGGAAATATTCCAAAACTTCTTTCTTTAGGATAGATGTTCCTTTTTGGTTAGGAAAGATACTTGCAGCACTGGTCTCCCACATGCCTGTTCACCTTCACAACTGTCCTCTTCCCTCCATGCCTCTCAGAAAAAGTTGATAAGTCCATAAAAAGATAACCCTTTCCTGCCAAGTTCTTCCAAAACTTTTCTGCATCATCAGGGGCTTCATGAGGACCAGCAGGAACCTTGCTGCTTAGTAACTATAATTAGTGTATTTACTCATTGTCCTTAACTGTTTTATCTTTGAAAGTGGCTGAACAATGACTGTGTAATTCACACTAAACTATTATCACGACCATCTTTAAAAATTATGTTTCATTAGATGTTACTTAACCAGAATTAAGAAATTCTTTATTCACAGTCACACCTACCTCTCTCCAAAGGAAAACCTAACTGAGATACAGTCTAGTCACTCTGGGCTAAGATGAACACACCTCAGTTAAAGATTAGATTAATAAGCATTAATTGAACCACTAATCTGGCATTACATGGAGCTCTGTGGGATATCCTATCCCACCCTCCCTTCTCTGATGTGTGGGACACACAAGCATAAAGGAAAATAGCATCTTCCCCGGGTGCTGCACAGCCTCCCCTTCCCCTGAGTTCTTAACCCTTTTTTTAACAGTGTGGCTGCTTGGTAATTTTCTGTCCAAGCGTAGCCTGTCCTCCTCCACTGAAAGGAGAAGAAAAGAAATGGTCCTTCCAAAAACAATCCAGCCTTATTAACTGGTGTAAAGCTATGCCTGCTAACTCTGCTCTAGGATGTTGATCCCTCTGTGTGGCTGGTGATGTGTAGCACTCCCTTTCCTGACATGTGCAAGCCTATCTATTCAAATTCTTGTAAATGGATTCTTACCTACATATCCAGCACAATAAAAGCCCTTCTTATGGTATTCAAACAACTTGTCTGATCCTTTCTGATGAACTGTGGATGTCTTCAAAGTTAATTGAATTTTTCATACAAGAGGGATGGCCTGGTTGTGGCCTGGCTCTCAGGAGACCATGCTGAGCTCCCTCCTCAGTCATTTATTTTCTTGATGACTTGGAGAATTCATCATGTATCAGTTTGTAATCTGTAGGGTGCAGGTAACAGGACTTCCTTCCCTTATGGGGGTTATGAGGATGAAACCCTCATATGAGGCTGAAACCTTAACGTTCTGCTGCATCATATGAAAGGCCACTATGGCTATTTTCCTGCTCCTGGTTTGAAGTTGTTCATCATACTCATGTCTGGTGAGAATCAGTAGTTAAGTACAAAAGTTTGTGTTCTCTTCCTTCATTAATACTTTTTGGTTTATATCAACATGGAAATCCATTAAGGTGGTTCTTTGAAAGGAATTTTGCTTTAGAGAGTGAGGAAAAGAAAACAGATCTAAGGAAAGGAAGCTGGATTCTTTACGTAGGAGCATGTAATTTTCCTGGGGCCTGGAATAGCTGGATTTTCTTACCACATGTGCAGGAAATAGCCCTTCCTACCCAATCCTGGGTGTATCAGATAATACCCTAAGCATATAAAGGAACTATTCCAGTGTGAGACACCTTCTAAACAACATTTCTCTTCAAGTTTCCAACCACATTAACAGATTTATACAGGTCTATTGAGGCAGAGTTCCAAACACTTTGGTTCATTAGGAAAAAGCAGACAGAAGTACCTGTGAAGCATACATGGATAATTTTCTAGCCTTTTTCCCAAGGGAGGCTCCGAGTTCATTTGTTAGGGAAGTTTGGGGATAGGTCCTTCATCATCCTGCCTTCCTCCTGTGAGCAGTTTCTCACACACTTGGTGCTGCTGCTGCAGAAACAGGAGCAGGTTCCTGTTCCAAGTGCAAACCCTCCCAGCTGCCAGGGTTGGCATTTGCCCTGTGTTGCCCCTGTCCTTTGAGAGCTCTGACAAACCATCCCTCAGCACACCTGGTCAGTAACACACACCCAGGCTGGCAGCATTAGTCCTTCTTCCCTTCATGCAAATATTCTTGTTTGGGTTTTGGGCACGTGTGGGGGTGGTTTTTAGTTTTGCACGTGTATTTTCTTTGTTTTATTAACAACCAGGAGTTAGAGATTGTTTGATGCATGTTACTGACACAAATCTAGGAAATTTCACTCCTGGTCACATGTCTTTGCTGGCTAAATCTCTCTGAGGCTGAAAAGGATTTTACTGCTGTGAAATTTCTAATAATACACCAAGTATGGGCACAGGATCTCTTGCTCCTGTATCATTCAACATTAATTGATTCATTTCCGAAGACACTTTGGCTAAATGCAATTTCATAGAGAGACAGACCAGCTAGCCAGCACCAGCCTCTTCTCTCAGGTTTGGTTTCTCACCTGAGATTCAGGTTGTTAAAAGTCCTTGGCCCTCTAAAAGCCCTGAGCCAAGTCGCAAGAGAAAAAGCGGAGTCTCCAAGGCCTTGTTTTCAGGTTTTTCGTATTGTTTATTATTCGGTATCTCAGAGTTTTCTCCACACCCAGCGAAGGTCCGGACAGCGGCTGGGACACGAGGCGGCTGCCTGCCAGTGGGGCATTGCTTTACTCTTATATAGATAGTTACGTCTCCATTATTTACAATTTTGTGCCAATGCCTATACCTATACTAGAAGGGTCATTTCTACTTTGACCCAATCCCCTCAAACTACTTTGTGTCATCACCACATCAGAAGATGGAGGACGAGGAAGAAGGAGAGGAACTTAGGGCAACACCCTAAATCCTCCATCTTGTCCCCCATTTACCTCTATTCCAAAACCCCCTAAACTACAAAATTTTTCACCCCGTGCTGTGCTAAACTACTATTTTCACACCTTTGAGGTTTGTAATTCCTCTCTCAGTGTTGGAAGCCTCTCCCGTGGACTAAAATCAAACCCAGTATCTTCCTGGGCTCTGTGCCAAGGTCTCCAACCCCCCTGGACCGGCTCCACACCCCCCTGTCCAGGGTTCAAACTTCCTTCCTTGGGTCCCTGGTCATCCAAAGGGATGTCCTGGACTCCGACATCTTCCAAATCTTCAGCTCATGAATCAAAAAAAAAAAAAAATCATTCTTTGAAGGCAGAAGAAATGAATCAGAATCTCTAGGATAACTTTAATTTTAATAGGGCATGAAATTATGGTCCTGTATTTATTCCTGTAACAGAGTCATGTTTCAGTGTCATTTTACTTCGTTAAGGGATAATGTCACTCTAGTGATGTTGTAACTACAAATCCTGGAAACATTTTCTGAGTTCTGAAAAGCAACAGTCACAACTCTAAGAAGTTTTAAACTGCTCATGTGGCACATACCATCTTGTAAGGTGTATTTGAATTTTGAGATTTGACAGATAATCAAATAAGGTGGGCATTATGAAGGGTGGAATAAACCATTATTACAAAGAGTTGCATCTTTTTTTTTCCTTCCTTGTAGCCAGTCTTTTAGTCAGCTGTTAAAAGGCTTAGTCTTTCATAAGGATGTGTTTTTATTATTACCCTTAGGAACATCTCTAAAAGCCTTCATTTTATCAATGTTAAGTCATCAGAGTTTATTCCACAGCTCTTTTATATTTTTATTTCTGATGCTTGGGTTTGTGTGCTCAAAAGAATTAAAGAAGTAGCTCTTGATTCTGCTTTGATTTGCAGAAGTCAGTACTCTGAGAAATACATGACATATCAAAGCCATGGAGCTGCTTCTGTTGAAATAAATGTCAACATCTCATTGACTTCAGAGAGAAAAGCATCAAGTAATTAAGTGTTGTTTTGCATGGATTCCAATAGGCTTTGGATCAGGCCTCGTTTCCCCCGCCAGCGCTTGCAGCGTTGCTGCTTTGGATTGTGCTGACAAACAACTCTCTGTAAAACTAACCCACCGAGCTCAGCAAAGCTGATAAGATTTCCTTCCTGCACTGCTGTGCTAACACCTTCCCTGAAAATGTGCTCTGGCTTTGGCCATACTTGATTTCAGATTAAAGCTTTGCAGAGAAAAATGAAACTTCAATGTGATAAAGTGATAAAGGAATTTAAGTTCATGTGGACTCTTCTGAGCCAAGTGATTCCAGGCTGTATGCAGCTGGGAAATAGATTCTGCTTTGCTGGGGTGCTAAAACATCTGCTTGAGCCAGTAACTGCCAGCTGCTTGAGGGATTGTCACATTGCAAAACAGGCAGAGAGGGTTGTGATTGTATCAGGAGAAAAACACAGTGCTCTGTGAGAGACGTGTTGGGGAAATTTTGTGAGAAAAGAAAAAAAAAACCCAAACACACGAACAGTGGAAACAACTCACACACCTTCATGGAAACAGTTCCTAGAATGTGACTGTCAGTGAGTAAGGGGAACATTCTGTAGACACATTCTTAATACAAATTAACTTTTCTGTATGTGTTGTCAGCAAGAACCTAGATTATTTCTTGTCTGTGGGAAACCTTCTGTCAGAGACAAAGATCACTTTCCACATGCTTTGATCTTGGCATATTAAATCTTAGCAGAGACTTTATTTAATTAAATGTTATTTATGTTTTGTGGGTGTTACTGAACAAAGACTTCCCTGAGTGTCATTAATGGAAGAATGACAGAGGGTTTGAACCAGGGAGGACTGTCATGATAAATCTGAATGCAGAGATATTTTAGGGAAATCACCATTTCTCAGACAGCTGAACACTCAAACATACTTGCCTAACTCGAGGGTGAAACCATAACACTTCTCAGTGCCATCCTTCAGGTCTCACAGATCCTTCATTTTTAAGTTAAACACTTGTAGTTGGTCTGCGGTGCTGAAATTGTTTCTTTAATTGCAGTGACTCCATACACATGAGCAAAGCCGTGTTAGAAGGTCAGTGCTGCATCTTGGGGAAGGAGGTACTTTCTTTGGCAATGCCAGAGTTCACTTTGGGAGATTCTGGTGACTGATCATTTACTGTGCTGCATGGCACTGTGTTAGAGGAGAGGTGACCTCACTTCTCATACTCAGCCAGGAAGGAATGGCCAGGAAGGAGATTTGGTCTTTTGTTAAAATTATCTAACACAAATGTTTCTTACTTGCTCTATGGAGATAATAGAAAACAACCAGCAACTGCTGGGCATGAGTTTTGTCTGTTATACATTATTGTCTGTCTTGACAGCATAAAATTAATAATTTGTATGTATCCAAACCCCCTTTGTTTAAAAAATGAGGTTGCTAAGAAACAAGAGTTATGCATGTTTAATGCCATTTATGGTCAGAGGATCCTGTCAATAGGAGGGGAATAACTGAGGACCTATAGGTTCCACATAAGTTTTGTTCATTATAGTTGAACATACTTCAGCAAGAAGTGTTGATAATGATAAAATTTTGGTTTACCTATGGATTTGCATTTCAGTATGGTTCAAATATGTTACAAATAATTGTATATACAAACTTTGTTCAAAACTGACCAGATGTCATGGTCCAGGAGGTAAGTGGGTATGCCCAGTGAAATGTGCATATTGATATTTTTCTCTACTATTCTTATTGTTAAGAGAGAAAATTCATCCAGCCTCCTACATTTCACTGGAGTCAATGCTATGCTTATTCAAACCAGTAACCAGCTTTTCTTCTAAACTCGCTCAACTGCCAAAAAAAGAAGAAAAAACAAAAGGGGAAAAAAAAAAGAAAAAAGAAAAAAAGAAAAAAGAGCAACAAATGGCAACACAACTGCTAAACATGAAGATATTCCTGGCACTGCCAGGCTGCCCACACTACAGACACAAAAGAGGCTTTCCCCCAAACCTGGTGTTACAAATTTGAGAGCTATCAGTCTCTAATCACTACCTTAAACTTAGGAAAATTATCCTCAAAAGATTGCACTTCTTGCTGGGTAAAAATACAACCGTATTCACTACCTGCTGCTCAGGAACATGCTCTTCAAAGTTTAATTACTTTTTAACTACTCACTGGAACTCTGGGCTTTTTTCTTTTTTTATTTCGTATTCAGCTACAGCAGCACAGAAGATTTCTCTTTTTTTATCTCATCGCAGGGAAAAGAAAAAAAAAATAAAAGCAGCTTATTCCTGTTTCCACCCTTTCCCTGGTTTCTTAAATGGGGCCTAAAGCCATTTACCTGTTTAACCTTGTGGGATAATTAAGTCGTTCAAGCTTAGTCAACTTCAGTTTTCCCGGTTAAACTGGCCCCCTGCCAGCGTTGTCAGTTTTCCATAAACCTTTGGGGAAGGTTTACATAACATCTCTGCTCCCAGGGAAGCTCAGTGCTGCCCTGGTGATGTGCACACACATGGGTGCTGCCACATCTAGAGGGGCTCAGGAGGGCACAGTCCTCTTCAAGGCTGCTTGGAGAGGGAAAGCCTGTGCCACTGTGCCACAGCCCACCTGGCACAGCCCAACAAGGGGTTTAGCAAGTGTTTGGGACCATATGGGAATAAGGCCATGGTCATTGTCCTCCCTGCTGGGGATTTGGGGATGTCGAGGATGTCACAGCTGCCTCCCATAGGGACACCAGGCTCTGCAGGACCACACCTCCTGCCACCTCTTGGCCACTAGCTTGGCAAAGAGATGCCACCCCAGAAATTGTCACCAGCTCCCAGGGTGACACCAGTGCTTGTTGAACGGCCTCCTGTGGTTTTCTTATCTTTTCTGTTGGAGTTGGGATTAAATGCTCGAGGGACAGATTTTCGTGTTCAGACTCAGATGTTTATTAATTGTTATCTGTGTTACAGTCTCACAAGCTGTGAGTTCTAGCAAAATGAAAAATGGGTCTCTATCTCTTTACAAGGCCTTTTAAGAACAAACTGTCCAGTTATGAAATGACACCTAAATTATTTTTACTTTTAACCCAATAACCAACCACCTGTGGCCCACAATGTGGACTTTTCTATCCAATTACAAAATACTACCCAGACCCATGAAGAAGAAGGTGAAAAAGAAGAAATAGCCCCCACCCTAAAACCTTCACCTTGCTTTATATATATTACTATGTTCTAAAACCTTAAACTCTTGAGTTTTCCACCATGTGATATTATACACTTCTATCCAAACTACACACCCATAATCCGAGTTCTATCAGTCAATTTTGGAAGGCCTCAGGTGAAATGCGGTGTTTTCTTGGGGGTCAGTGCCTGTCAGCACAGAAGGTCTAAAATTCCCAGTGCCCAGGGTTCCAGCAGATCCCCCTCTTGTTTGAACCAAGAAGACGGCTTTGACAGCTTTGTCAAACCTCTGTCAGATACACTGAAGTAAACAAGGCACAAATACCATGATAACTATGATGACAATCAGCACATACATGCCTATTTTCAGAAGTCCCTTCCCTGGCTGTCCTCAGCGCACATGATCTCATGAGATCACGGCACCAGCAATATTGTTCCTGACAACCTGCAAAATATTTTTATGAACTTCACCTTTTAGTGTTTAAACATGTCATGTTAGCAACTTCAAACAAATAAGCATAGCTTGCAGGGACTTTTCAGACTTGCACCATCTGCCAGTAGCTTTCCTGTGTTAGTGCCAGCATTAAAAAAAGAATAGTATTCTCTAATTTAAAAAAAAAAAAAAAGGTCCCATGCATCTGCAAATTTGTCAACAGGGCAGATGGCATCCCTTCCTGCCCTCAACACTCAGAGTTTGGAAATAACAGCTCTCAGCTAGTGGAGGAAGAGCCGGAACACTGAGAGCAAAAGCACTTATAAGTGCCTGGAATGGCACCAGCAGCACTTGGGGAGAGAGCAAAGCCTGGGCACAAGTGTGTTTCCTCAGCAGCTGAAATGAAGACTGACAACGCCACATTCCCAGGGGAAAGCCTGCTCAGCAAAAACTTGGTCCAGCAGCTCGCTGCAGGGTTGTTCCGCGTTGCTCACGGAGCTGGCGTTTCTTTAAGTGCCCTTCATCTGGCAATATTTGCAATTCGCACGTGGGATGGACCTGTGAAACTCAGCGCAGCTCCAAAGCCTTCTTTTGCCGTTCAGACTTCCTGATTTGCAAGCGCTTCTTTCTGGCTTCTTTCTGCATCTGAAGTGCTCCTTTTAGCTCCCTCTCTTGCATCTTCGCAATTCCTTAATGAGCAGCAATTATGCTGCTCTTTCAAGATATGCATCTGCCATCACCCATTCACCAGCACACTGTTTAGCAATGTATGAGATGAAGACTAAAAGACATTTTCAGAATTAAAAGAAAAAAGTCAGATTGAAATATCCCCACGAGATTCACATCGTTTATTTACTTCCTGGTGATCAAGAGATCGCTGGCCTTTTACTTTCACTCACAGAGACAAATATTTGTTATGAGATGGTAAACAAAAGTTCAGTTGTATGTGGATAACTCATACTGAACTTCAATGCAATATGAATGCTATCCAAGACTCTTTCAGAGAGTGGCTTATTGTGAAACTTCACAGATGAAACTTCCTTATTTTGAAAAAAAAAAAAGTTCTTCATTTAGAGCAGGCTCCCATTTTAATGACTCCAGTTAAAGGGCTGGTTTCCTTCATGCCATTTCTCTTGTCATTTACTCCAGGCAGTGACAGATCAGGACATTTTTCCTAGTGCACAGTGTTAGGATTTTTAGCAAGCACGTACATTTCGCCAGGTGCTCAGGGAGACAAAGTTTATATTTTTGTATTTTTTATTTCACAACATATCCAGACTTTGGAAACTTGCCAGGTCTTGCCTTCTGTTTTGCTTAAAACATTAGTCTACAAAGCACCAATAAACATCTTAAACTAAACTAATGTCTGCATGTCATTATTTGTAAATGTGTAGGTGTTTGCCTGGAGGCAGAAGAGCCCATGATACTGCTACCATTGCCTGTTATTTATATGTAGCCTTTTCTGGTTTAGAGTTTCTGCAGTATTTTTTTGTTCTAAATTTTCATTTTGCCTGCCCCTGATAGTGTGTGTAGCTCCACTTCCAGCCTAACAGCTCAGGCCAAAGGGGGTCAGCTGAGAACAAGGGCTTGGAGCATCTCCCAGGGCCTGGCTGGGCTCTATTACCAGCACTTCTGAGCACAAATATGCAAAGTTTAATGAAGTCAGTGGAAAGACTCCTACTGGCTTTGGGTTAGCTTCAGCTCCAGCTGTAAATTATGGGAGTTTCATTTTATTTCCATTACTTGTCCACAATATTTTTTTGCCTGTGTTAACAACATAGCTCCTTTTTAAAACAATGACAGAACTGCTCTTTCCAGTCGAGTGATCCATTTGTCAGTAAATTACACTGCAATATGACCAGAGAGGCATCCTAAGATTGCTGCTAGATGGAAAAGGGTGAAAAGAGCTTCTTTCTGGGTTTGTGGGCAGTCACTGGCTTCAGGGGAATCACCCCGTATCCCATTATTCTTTGTATTCATCATCTGAAATGGGGGTATAGTTGTTTTCCTACCTTTCCAGAAGAACAAAGTGAAGGTAAATCGCAGCTCTAGGAAATTAGAGGAAAACTGTTCTCTTCTGACTCCATAGTTGGCCAATGGCAGAAGTTACACACAGGATTCCCCCGCTCATGTCCCATTTCTGCTTGCTCTGTTCATGTGACATTTCCAGACTGTGTCACAGAGGAAAGCCCATAGGATGTGCAAAGGAAATCAGGATTTTGTCAGTTTAAGAAGTTTAAAGAAATATGTGTTCTTGGAATCAAAAGCACAGGCCCTGAAAACAAAAGGACATCTATCAAGGCAGTTTATTTTGAAGTTATAAGGTGATTACTCTCCCTACACATTCATCTAAAAAATAAAGATGTAAAGTAATAGTGTTAAGTAATTACAGGGATCTAAATTAAAAAAAAAAAGGAAAATTTTCATTTAAAATGCTGGTGGTGCACAGCAGACAAGGTTTGTGCAGTCATGTATCAACAGACTCTGCTCTCTGAGTAACAATTTTCCCTCAGAACATGTTCTATTTATAACCCCCCTAAGCCTTTTGCAGTATGTTTCCTGTTCAGACAGCAGAAAATGACTCAGCCAATCAGTCGAGTCACTTCCCAAACATGGGATTCAAAACTAGGGAGAAAATCAGGAGCATGCTCAAAACTTGACTGATGAGTCAAAATACTGTTTAAACTGATTTTTTTTTTCTCTAAAAGTACATGTTAGAAATTGTTCAACTGGTCATTGGGAGCACTTAGGTATTTGTTCCCTGAGAATGATTTTGTTCATTCACTCACTGTGAAATGTGTTCCATCTCTGTTACTACTCTACAACAATATTATATTTCAAAAGCAATCGCCAAAAATTATAGCGTGGACAAGCCTCCTGCTGTTCTTCTTTGGCCTGGGGTGGGCATTATTATGCAGAAGTTCTTGGTACTTTTAGCTTGCAGCAGAAACTATCTTGGTATTACAGACGACTGGCTAAAATTGTAATTTTCAGCTTATTTACTAACCCACTGCTAATTTTTCAGCTCTAGAATATGAGAGATGTTGCTACATTTTCTATGCACAAAATGTATGCTATTTAAATAATCATCCATGAACCTCCTCCAGCACATTTGTCTGCAAAAAAAATGGAGCTGGAACTGGAACTGGAAAACAGAGCAGCAGCATCCTCAATTCTCCTTTCAAGAGCAGAAGCATTGTCAAAAACTAAGGATGGAGTTCCATCCTAAAACAAGAACTGATGCATAACTGCAATCTGCGCGATTCATCATGGCTGCAACCACAGAAACTCTTCCACACTCCACAGCTGAAAAAGAGAAGTATTTCCTTTTGTCCAGATGTAAAAGTACCATATTTCTGGCATTTCAGCCGTTTAGCTTAAAGAGAGCCTCACCTCTTGTCCTACTCTGTTGGCACTAAAAAACCCCAGAATATCCCTGACCCTTTGGAACCTGAATAATGTCTTAGAGTTTATGAGACCGTGGTCTATTAAGCAGAACACACATGATCCACAGCTAGAAAATTACCTTCAGTTTATATCTACTTCTATTTATTTCACTTTTTTTTCAAAGAGACTAAACAGCCTTTCTCTAACCCCACTGTCTTTTTCTCAAGCAGATCCTTAAAACAGGTCAGAAAGTGGCAGAGGAACGTGGTAAATATCTGCAAATGAGAGAGGGCTTTTTAAATCAGACCTTTTCCACATTAACTAAGCTACATTCACTTTGAGACTCCTCACAGGCCATTTTTGGGTATATGCCTGGCATGGTAGTGGATGCCCCCGTCCTGCACTGCCCTGATCTCGTGCCAGAAGCAGTCGGAAAAATAAGGATGTGGTGTCGCCTGCCTGACAATGTCACTGTGATAAACGGCCGAGGGCACATTCCAGCGCTATCACTGCTGCTCTTTCATCTGCAGGAGCTGCTGTCACTGCCACAGCCAGCCCCAAAGCAGGGCTCCAGAGCAAATGGAAAGCATGCCAGGATAACTACCATAGAAACATCAGGGGGAAAATCAAAATACCGGCATGTTTTCAGCTGCAAGTGCAGTTTCTGATGTGTTAACACCTGTCTCTGCCCCAAGCTTTGTCCCAAGCACCAACCTTTCCACAACCCTGCAGGCTCACTGGGGGTTCAGCGTGAAAAACTGACAGGGGTGAGCAGTGACTTGCTCTTACAAAAGCTATGTGTATCTCAGTGTCTTCAAAATGCTGAGGTTTTTCCCATCTCTACTTGGCATTTCAGCTTCCGGTTTTCTGCCTCAGATACCCAGTGATATTATTATGGTAGTAATGAAACTGCTCATTAACTCTAGACATGCTTTGCTAAGTCTTTTCTCTTAACGAGGAAAGATTATGTTTCTTAGGTAAGAGATGCCTACCTTCCCACTTTTTTTCCGAGCCAAAGTTCTTTCATCTAGTCCTATATGGGACAAGGTGACCTTGACTTCTGAAAAATAACATTTTTATAGCTTGACATTATGCACATATTTACTGGGAGTGGATGGAGACATGGGTCTGCAATGTCATCACAAGTTTTGCTGCTGAACCCAGGGCAAGCACATCTGACCCTCCCTCTCTAGCTGAAAGAAGTTTTGATTTAAAATTTTATTTTAAAATAGATTTGGAAAACTGCCTAAGTCTGAATGCCAGTGCTGCATTCTGCAACAGAGAGGAAAGAGGCAAAGAAGAAGGAAAGAGGGAAAGAGGAAGGAACTTGGATTTAAACAAAACTCCCCAAGTAAACATAGGTGAAGTAATTAAAGAGAGACCTTGGAAAACTCCATTTCCTCTAAAGTTCTTAGGAAATAAGGATTTGGAAATAGAAGCAAGTCAGCCAAAGTATAATTAAACAGTTCAACAGTGTACGTTTTATTTAACAAAAAGTCATTATACAACTGCATTTTTGTAGATTAGATGGAGCAAAATAAGTAGAGTGCAGAACGAAAAGTAACACTGGTGTCCAGTGTTACTTTCCAAGGCCCCCGTTTCTCTTGCATTCCTAAAAAGTCCTTCACTCTTTTCTGTGCAGGGTAACTTGTCTAGTTTCTCCTTTGCACTTTCCCCATGCCCTGGTATGCTGAGTTTGGATGTGGATGCAAAGAGCAAACCTGCTTGAGTTCAGCTTGCTCACATGCCCTCCACAGGTAGTTCCGTGCACCTTTCCTGGGAGATCACAGAAGCAAGCTTCATTAGGACAAGACAAATTAGGATACACAACAAACTACTGTTGTTGCGAATATTTCCTGCCAGACAGAACAATTAAACCCCTCCCCAAAGGAGCAATGTGTCAGCTGGCCTTTGGTAAGAAATGCTCAAGAAGCAAGAATCTGTCAATTAGGCCAGAAATAGTTCGAAAAGAAGCACAAACACCACAGGAGAAGGGTTCTTTACTGAGGTAGTGACAAGTCAGATTAGAGCTTCGCGCCTAGCTTGCCCTGAAAGATCCTCACTGTCCCCAGAAGGAACTCTGTCCCCATCCCTGCAGGGATGCAGCTTGAGCACATTTCTGCACACACCAAAAGTTCATCAGACTAATTAACTCATTTAAGACTAATTAACACCATTTCAGCCTCATCCCACTTCCACAGACTCCACTACTGCAGGATCAGCTCTGCCTCTGGGTGAGGAGAAAATCACTTATTTTTTTACAAAAACTTTAAACCCTATTCTTCAGTGCTCTTTGGGGAACTTTGGTCACATATGACAAAAGGTGAGGCTGTAGCTAGGACAGGCTAAATGATTTCTGATTTTCATATGTCCTGTTGGCTGGGGGCTGCTGCTGCCCCAGATGCAGCACCTCATCCCACAGTGATGCAATTGCCCTGCAAAGTAAATGGATCATCTTAAGTCATGCTCTTTACTGAAACTGGACTTTAAACCACTCAAAATATTGAATTGTTTTGAAACAATTCACTGCTTTACCAGTCCTGATAAAGTTCTGTGTGAATTGTTTTGTGTGTGTGAAATAGCAAATAACAGGGATGGAGTCATGTCTTCTGCCAGTTCAATGCAGGTTGAATATACCCCTGATAGCAGAGATTAGTGATAATCAGAAGAAAAATAGGGCTCAGAGGAAGATACATACATAAATGAATACCTGAGGAACTTTATCTTAATTTAATTTGATTTCCTATCTAACACCGGTTGTTAATTTTTATCTATGTACTTTCTGTATATAGCATTATAGTATCCCTTTTAAAAGTATTTTAGCCTAAATTTAAAAGCCTGAAATATTAAAGAAGCTTTCTAAATACCAAAGAAAATTGCACCAAGAGCTAGCTTGCCTCAGAATAAAAAAAACCTCTTGCTGCTGCAGGTTATTTGTAGCTTGAACATATCTAGTTTCTACTTCCAAATTTAGGCTGTTTCTTCTGCTTGATTATGGAGCTGACAGTCACCTTTCCTTTGCTATCATTTAACCAGGTATTTAACATTGCATTTCTATCTCTTTTTTTTTTCTTAACCAGAATGTCCAATGTTCTTAGGACAATTTAATCATACATTCAGTCAACACAGGTGTGTTTATAAGCCACACTTCCAAATACAGGTTACATGTCCATTGTCAAGCTCTATCACCCTTAAAACTTTGTCAACTGATACTGTTTATGTTACCATCAATTATTTACTTTCCTTTCACAAACCATCTCAAATTTTGTCTGATTTTGCCTCTGGCATTCTTAAAATAACTATTCTGAAGTTCCTGATCCATGCATTTTCCCAGTTTAAATACAGGTATATCATCTGGTTTTAGTCCATTTTATCCTACAATTTGGTAAAAATGCCACTTGGTCAAAAACTTCTTTAACCATACCAGCTACATCCCTGAATTACTGGACTACAATCAAAGCTGAAAATATGTTTTTGTGTATAAATTGAATTACAAGAGGGACATATGTCATCACACAATGCAAAGAATCAATTAAAAATGACTTGAAAATTAAAGACTATAAATTTCTGTTCTTGCTATGTTGACTGTGGTAAAACAGCAGCATCTGAGCAGGAAGTCTGGCAGGGCTCACAGTAATCCAGCCTGAAGTAAATAAAGGTGTGGGCAAGTTTCAAAACATCTTGGGTGGTGACAGGGCCAAAGCCTAGGGCTCTCCTACAAGTGGAGAAAAGAAAATGGTCAAATGCTTGAAACACTGTTCTTCAATGGGAAGATTAATAAATAGCACAACAGCCTGAGTCCAAAAGGGTACAGTAGCTGAAAAGTAATTCCATATAAAGAAAAACCATAAAATCAGTAAATTCAGTAAGTGGTTATATTTAGAAGGCCTCAGTGCCAGATGGTTTTCTGGCAATGAATTGTTGCCAACCCTATTCCTTCTAAAGATAGATGATATCAAAGAGGCAGCTTTTGGTCACCAGAAACAAACACAAGGGTGGTCAAGGCTTTGCAGAAACAGATAGTGAAAGGCTGCTCTGGATCATGCACAGTAGCTATGCAGGGATCAAATCCTGATATTCTGGATTTCTGTGGCAGAGTTACATCTATCAGAAGAAATAATTTCATTCACAGGGTTGACACTCTTGGCTCTCACACAGTAAGTCCACATTTACACTGGCCCTAAGCCCATTCACCCTTGAACAAAAACAAGTATCACACCAATAATCAGAGCAAAATCAGCACACAGAACATGACAAATAATGTTTGACTTTGAAAAGTCGCAGCTGTATTTTATGTTTTATGAAGAATTTAAATCTGCCAGTAACTTGCAGTTAATATTCTGAAAACTTTTCTGAGTTAAGCTCTGTTCTTGACCCATTGACAGGTTTTGTTTGTATACTTGATACAGAATGATTGAGTGGATTAGGAGCCACTGGTTGTCCACATGGGAGAAGATTCTTCAGCTGGTTAAGACTTATTCTTTTTCCAAACACTGCTGGACTGAAATTCCAGAACTGGTAATGAATATTGAACAAAGCCCAGCTTGTGAGGAAAACTGTTTGTGGAACAAGCAAACAAGACAGCTGTGGTGACACATGCAACACGACAGAATTACGTCCCTGCACAGCAACAGAACTGTGTCAGCTGGAGATCCTAAATTTAAACCCAAGAGCATCAGGTTTCAGATATGCACCAAAACCACCTACACGTCAATATTTATTTGGTCTTTTGGATCTGTAGATACATCTGAAAAGAAGAAAAATGCTCAAGGACAGCAGATGTACCGAGTTTTAATCTCAATTCCTGTCTGGGTAAACTTGGCTTCTCTTCTCATCTTCAACAGGATGTAAAAGTATTTAGAAGTGTTTCTTCTCTGTGAGGAAGACTTTACTCATTTGATCAGTGGGTTAGGAGGTGAAGATTAATGCTTGCAAAGTGCTTTGAAATCCAAGATGAAAGGTAAAGGTATTATGCAAGAATGATTATTTTACACCAGTTAATATAATTTGTTCCTGATGATGTAACATAATAAAGGAAGTATTCTTAAACTAGACACCGAGGTCTGGGAAGGGAACTTAGATTCTGGCTGCCACAAAGTTCTCATGCCCATATGCTACACAGCTCCATCACAGACCCTGACCACAAGAGAGAAGTGATAAAAGGTTTTGTTTTTTTTTTCCCTTAGTGTTCTTAGCAGAACTAATGTGTGTTTGTGACGGGTGTGAAAGTGCTTGGATACACATGCACACCACATAACACCTCATAACAGGACTATCATCATATCAGACAAGACAACATCATCCCTGTAGGTCTGAAATAAGTGGCAAATCACATGGGGAAAAAGAAATACCTTTCTTTTCTGCACATGAAGTCTTTCAATCCAGCATGTTGCTTTCCTTTTCTGGGTCTCCAGCCTTTCTGGTGCAATAACAGATTTACATCACACAGGAAAAAAAAAAGGACTCACCACAAGAAAAAGAGATTTGGGTTTTTTTTTTCCTAGTCTTTAATCACTGGGTTCTTGGACATTCAGGACATCCCTCTCCCACTGTAGGTCATCCTATATGATTTGTATTTTGATATGTATCTCCTGCCAGCAGGTAAAAGAAAAAAAAGAGCCAAACTCTCCCTGTATCATTTCCCCAGTTGTGCTTGCCACACCTGTGAAACAAAGGGGAGTTTTTCCTGACACAGGGAAAGGTGGGAGGTGAAGTGACAGGACACAGGTGGCTGGAGGTGGTGCCCTCCTGTCACTGCAGCAGGTGAGCCACTTGTGTCACACAGGCACTGGCAAACCCCTGACACTGCTCCAAGGCATGGCCTCACACACTGCACAGGGAAATCCATCTCTCTGTGTGCAGCCACACAGAGGAAATATTTACACTGCTGAGCATTTGGATTATGAAAGCATAAGCAAAGGGAAGACTACTGAAGCCTCTGTAACCCATCAGAAGGGTGCCAGCCCCAGCAGGGTGAGCTGCTCCATGAAACATGCCCTGGATGTGTCAGACCCTGGACTGTGCTTTTAGGCAAACCATACTTTCAGTAAGCACTGGCAGCATCTTAATCCCCTTAGTATGGCTCTGGTACACTGATCACCAAAATCTAGGGCAGACCACTGAAGTAGCTGGATCAGGCTCTAATACTCCTTTAGATCATAATCCTGCAAAGATTTAACATTTGCAAATAACTTTATCACGTGAGTGGTTAAATGGGATGTTGGAGGACCTGGGTCAGAACTGGAATATTCAACAAATTCTAACTTTGGTAATATCTATCAAGGATACAAGGAAACAAGGAAAAAGTCAGGGTGGCTGCTGAGAGAACCTGACTCTTAGAAATATGCAGCTTTTTAGGACTTAGATATCAGCTTAAATTCACCCACAACTATTCACTCCTATCAGCCTCAAAGGTTTTTAATCAGCATGCAAAGCTAAGTAAATCTGCAAAAGATAGGGACTGGGCTATAGCAGTCTTTCTTCTGACACAAATATTTTGCACTTTGCCCTGACCCAATGCCTAATTTAGTGTTCTACCTCTTTTGTTTCTAAGCTTTTTTTTTAAACCTTCATCCTCCAAACTGGACACCTCAGCATGCAAATGCTCTGATGCTTTTACCTGTAACAACCATCAAGATAACGCCAGAAATAGGAGAGCTGAAAGAGAGAAGCTGCTCTTTAATTTAACAGCTGAACGATGAGTGTTTGCAGCCCTCAGCGGAGCTAGGCTACCCTGCCCTCGCCACCTGAAAAATTCTGGCCTCTTACCTTCTGTGTAAAGCACTGGAAGTTTAATTCAAGGGGAAATAGTTGCATTTCTTGAACAAGTTTTGTGTGGTTATGCAGGGGGTGGGGGAGAGAGGGAACTGAACAGAAAAAGGTGTCCAAACAAAATATATTACAAAAAATTGGGCAGATTATAGATGTATCAGGTGAGAAATATTTTTTGGTCACTGCTAGGTTTGATGTTGGATAATTAAGAAGGTTATGTAATTTTCCATGAGTATTTCTGCCTGGGGATCTGCTACAGCCCTGCTGTGTTTAGGCTGGTGTTTGTCATTAAAAAGCCTCTGCCCTGTTGCATACACATCTTCTCTCACAGGGAGAATAAACACTCACAGAGAAATTAAAACTATTCCAGAAATAAAGGAGGAAGAAAATAACTGCTTGGACCTGGAATCTGATTTATTCAATTTATGCATGAGGGATGAATGCCAGTCATTACAAATATTTTTTTACTTTTTCACTGTAATAAAAAATGAGAGCAGGAAAAAAACCCAACAGTAGTTAATGCCGGTTTTGTAAATCAGTATGCAATTAGGATTCAGATACTAGAGGAAGAAAAACTAGGCAAGACCAGAGTATGAATAGTAAGTTCATAAGTTCCTGCCTGTCTGAAAACTATGTGTAATTGTTCAAATACTGAACAATGCAGTATAAAGAAACCGGCTTTAGCATGTAATTAAGAATCTAATTAGGTGTAATTAAGAATTCTGAACTTTGTTCAGAATCTGTCCTTTATTTATAAAATCAATGCATCTATTTTATAAATCATAAGTCAAACATACTTGCCCTGGTGAGGGAAACATTTGGTGTGGATATTTCTTTAGAAGTCATCACTTCCTGTTGTCCTTCTTAGCTCATTTCCAATCCTTGCCTAATGAGTCAACTCTTTTCTTACAGGCTGCAGAGATACAGGGCTTGTAAAACTGAGCTGATGAAATGAAAACTGTTTTACAACAACATGTCCCCGCTCCCACAGCAGATTCACAGCTAAATATGTCGTCTGTGCTTGCTTGTGCATTGATTTCAGTCCTGATGAACAAATAAAATTTCCCCCTCTCTCATTACAGGAGGTTTGGTGCAAAATTCAAGGTTTTGAACAAAGCTTCACATGAAAGTAGTTTATTAAAAGCTTCAATCCTAAGGTCTTGAAAAGCTGCACAAGTCAGAAATACAGAGGCGGTGGCTAAAAGCAAAAATATCATAATATAATAAAAGAATTGACCTTGCTAAATTACATTGTTAGAGTCCATCAAGATCCCATATGTACTCAATTCTTTGCAGACTGAAGGTCTATAGTAATACTTTTCCAGTGTGTCAAAAAAGCTTCTAAAATTTTAGACAAATGAAAAATCAAACTGAAAAAATCAAACTAATTGAAGTATCTTTCTATACATTCTGTCTGAAGGGAAGGAGATGTTACCATTATTTAATGGACAGGATTCTGTTTTAATTAGGCTATAAGTGAAAACCTGAGTGCAAAGATACTTGTTTAAAATAAAGGTGACACTGTATAAAAATAGGTTGCTGTTTTCAAGCCGTGCAACAGCTTGGAAGAAAAAAAATAAAAACGCTCATCCAAGCAAAACATTGAATGTTGAGAGGGTTTTTTTACACTTCTATATCTAATAAAAATAATTATTTTCAAAAAGCTATACAGACCATATTTTTTCTAGTCATTCTTTAAAATACAGTACTCATTGTAGGTGTTTCCCAGTAACTAAAGGCCACGCTCATTAAGTAGCTTTGATATTCCTGGTTTAGAAAAACTCATAACCAGGAGATTATCTGACCAGCCTATAAATACATTTAATTTTTATAGTAATTGGCTAAACTATTAGTCACATTTCTAGATATGTTGAAAACCACCATGTCTCTAAGACAGCACAGTCAGTAAGTATGTCTAAATAGTCATTAAATTCCTAATCCAAAATGTTCCAGTAATCCTGTCTTGTTGCTTGCCTGCTGACAAACAATAAGCAGCTGTGCATGAAACATCATTGATCCCAAGCATTTTATAATCATGACCCTAGTGTGAAGCTTTCTCACAATAAATATGCTTGTAATATGCTTTTCATGTACAACTGAGCAGGTTATTAAGTGCTTTTCAGCAACCACAACAGCTTAACAGGTAAGATATCTTCATATTTATTTTAAGGTAAAAAATCCAGAAGCTGGAGCTCAAAAAAAAAACCCCACCAAAAATCACAGCACTACCATAATATTGTGAAAACCCACTGATGAAACATTTGGAAAATGAATGGATACAAGTGGTTTAAAAAAGCTCCTTATTTAGTTTTGTCCTGGCATGGCAAATAGACCTATCCAACAATTTTAGCAGGCATGATAAAAGACTCTTTTGATAAAAGGAATTAAGGTAAGGCAGGCAGGCTAAAAAACAGAGTCTTGAGACATCAAAAGGAAAAAGGAAACTATTTGCTGGCCTGCAGAAAAAGAAAACCTCATTTAACTAAACACCCGAGAGAAAAGGCAGCACATACAGAGCTTGAGAAGTTCCATCCATGGTCCAATTTATCCTCCTGATTTCATCAAATGGTGCCTGAGTTGACATGCCCACGAGGACAGGCGGCCACCCTCTGTTCCCTGCTGCAGTGACACAGCCCAGGCCAAGCAGCTCAAGCAGAACCAGAGCTGAACTGGTTCAGGCACTGCTGCTTTACCTCCCTGCTTCCAAACACGTTTCCTGCTCTTGTGGATGTGAGAGCCAGCAGTGTTTGTCCTCTGCTTCCTCCTTGCTGCATCCCAGGCCATTGCTGTAAGACACATTCAATTCTCTGGAGAGAAGAACAAGTGATTCTGTGGGGATTTAAATGATCTCTCCTGTTAGAATCCTGGGCACTGAGAATTTTAGACTTTCTGTGCTGACACGCACTGACCCCCAAGAAAACACTGCATTTCACCTGAGGCCTTGGAAGGGGCTTCCAAAATTGAATGACAGAACTGGGCTTATCTAGCACCGCACTGGTGTAGTTTGAATAGAAGTGTATAATACCACATAATGGAAAACTTAAAGGGTTTAATATATAGTGATATATATAAAGCAATATGGAGGTTTTAGGGTGGAGGCCACTCCTTTTTCACCTTCTTCTTCATGGGTCTGGGTAGCATTTTGTAATTGGATAGAAAAGTCCACATTGCGGGCCATGGGTGTTTGGTTACTGGGTTAAAAGTAAAAATAATTTAGGTGTCATTTCATAATTGGACAGTTTATCCTTAAAAGCCCTTGTAGAGAGATAGAGCAAGGGCCATTTTTCACTTTGTTAGCTGGAACTCACAGCTTTTGAGACTGTAACATAGCAAGGAATTAATAAGCAACTGAGTCTTAACACAAAAAATTGTCTCTCGAGCATTTAATCCTGGCTCTAACAGAAAAGAAGATAAACCAACAAAACACATTCCCTGTTCTTGTGGATGTGAGCGCTAGCAGTGTTTGTCCTCTATTTCCTTCTTGCTGCATCCCAGGCCATTGCTGTAAGATGCATTCAAGGCTCTGTGAAGAGAAGAACAAATGATTCTGTGGGGATTTAAATGGTCTTCCCATTTCCCTGAAGAGCTGCTGTAAAGGTGAGCTGTGTTCATCCAGCTGTGCTCCAGCCCTATCCTCACACGTGCACCACAGCTGGATTTCACAAGAGCCACTGGGGCAGAGTGCAGCCGCTAGCTTTCAAAACACTTGCAGAACGTTTGGGCCTAATTCTCTGAGGAGTGTTTAATTTTCTTAATGAGTCTGAGTAAAATCATCAGCTTGCAGAGTGGCACAGGGAATACTTCAGGAGATTTTGTGAGGCATGCTTCAGCACAACACAAAGTCATACTTGTTGGACACGTGATCTCAGAACAGAGCGAGCTGTTCTTCTCATATCTCTACTACACTGTGTATTTTTAAAATACCAAGCAAACCAATCACACAGATTGATTTTACTGCACCAGAAATTATACACAGTTTTTTTCTTAACAATATAATTGATGCTGCTTTTCATGTCATGACTTTACCATAAACACCCATACTGAAGTGCCTTCATTCCCAGAATCGAGTAAGGAATTACTTTGGAAAGTGGAAACATGGGGATCTCATGCCTGTGGAGCCAGGTCCTTCTCAGTGTTCACTCAGCATATACCATTTTCTTGCTCCGCTTCAGTGGCCAAAGATGTGGAAACTGCTCTCTGGAAAACAGCTGTCACTGTGCTTGCATGAGCTGCATCGGCCACGAGTGCAGCAGTTCTGGGGTCCAGGTGAAGGCAGCATGACTGGGTTGTGTCACTCCCCGTGTCACTCTCTGCCTGAGTCACCCTTCTGACTCTTTCCCTGCCCTGACTGGTCACACTCCTGCTCTGCCACCTGCTTGGCCTCTCTCAGCAGAATGCGCCTTGTGCAAGCAGCAGTCTGCTGCAATCTCAGCGGGGAGCAGGAGGCCCCTGGGAGCAGTGGCACCCTGCAGAACAGGGCAAAACTCTCCCTGAAATACCTGCCTACGTAAGACCTGCTGTAAAAACCAGCCCTCCTGGGGTTTATTCCTCATTGCCTTGTGCCTGGCAGCAAAGAACACGACCCTTTCAAATCAGCACTGACTCAGTGGCAGGGAGCCACAGGAAAGGTAGCACTTCAGGCTAGCACCCCCTTCCCCCTGCTCTAACACTTATAATCAAATATCAAAAAGAATGAAAACAAACCGTGGCTGCAGCCAATGGTGCGTTATATTTTCTGTTCTCACCAGCACATTTTATAGGTCACTGTTTGGCCAATGAAACATAACACGGTGTTCCTTTACCACTTCCCCCTCACCCCTCCTTTTTAAATTTGAAAACAGGTATCTTCTTCCAAGCTAAATACTTTCAACTACTGAACTTCACAGAAAAAAAAGGTCACAAGCTGACTCATCAGCAGGCTGGACTCATAAAGAGCCTGGACAGGACATCAGGGCACGTAAGTTATAAATGCCAGGTACAGAGATACTCACCACCCAGGGAAACAGGTGTATGTGTTCTTAAGCTTTCCTGTGATTTACGAAGTAATAAACATCATGCCAGGCCAAAATGTCCTGAGCCTGGTCTTCCACTGCTTATGATCATGCACATCTATGTACATCTCCTACAGCCCGTGCACTGAGTGAGCTTTCAAATAAATCAGAGCAGAAGGGGTCATCTCCCTTGGTGTGAGGCATAAACACACAACAGTTGACTTTTAGAAGCTGACCTGCTAAGTTCACTGCGAGTGAGAGGGACAGTTGCTAAAAAGAGTCTAAGCCTTTATCCAAACAGTTTGTATTCCAAGCATTCAAAATGCAGAAGAAATGTCCTTTGCAGTTACTATTTGGCACCACCAGCTGGATGCTCTAAGGAACTAAAATCGAGGTGGGTTTTTTTTTTTACTGCTTAAAACTGGACATACCAGCAGTGTGATCCTGTGATTTATAGTTCTGTACTTTATTTTGCCTTGCTGGTAGTGTATAAATACCTGGTCCCTTCTGCACAAGTGGGGGGCCCTCCAAGAAACAGAGAAAAAGATTCTTTTCAGACCTTGCAAGAACAGAGAAAAACTGTTAGAAATCAATGTACCAGCTCACAGGCTATTTTACAAAGGCCAAATTTGTACTTCGTTACTGTTACAAGTACTTGGCATATTTCATTTCTTTGGTGTAATACACAAGGTGAGCAAAGTAGGAGCAAAATACATCATTCAATTTCTTTCTGTAACAGGATGTGCCAGAGGTGTGTGAGCTGAGGGACGCACAGCCTCCATCCTCAATGGAGAGCAGTACAAACACATCAGTCGCCCAGCAGTGTTCTGCTGCCCTTATCCCTCTGCCAGGGGTGATGAGTGCCATGAAAGAAAATAAAAGTGACCTCCTGCAGATTCAGAACAGGCGTGGTGGTAGCAGGAGATTGCAGCTCTACTCCCAGTACTGCAGGTAAAACTCCTGCACATAAAGGTCCATTTTATCTGAAACCTTCTCTCTTCTTGAAAGGTGAAGTGGCTCTGCTGCAAGCACAGCAAAATAGGGGAGGGCAACTGCATGAGACACCAAATTTATGTCCAGGGAGCTCGAAGCCACCATCCCTCCTCCCAGTGGCTTTTGGTGTGAACCTAGAGTCATCAGAATTATTTCCCCTCCTGGGACTGAGCTGCAATGCATGGCAGGCACACAACACACAGCACAGTCCTTAGGAAGCAGGTCAAGTGGCACGGTGACAAGGACTGGGGATGGAAAAGGATTAGAGAGGCTGAGTCAGTCATCATGAGCGATGATTAACTTTGGGGTTCTCTGCTTTTGGCATTCAGATCATGTAGAATCATGGGATTAGTGCAGTGCCAGCCTCGTGTCTGGGCCCTTCCCTTCATAGCAGGCACCGAGGAGGAGACAGATCCAGCCAGCAGAGGAAAAGGTGAAAGCTGAAAATGCACAAAAGGTATTCACAATAACTTCTGCCTCACTGCAAACACTGGTGTAGCTGTAAACAAATAAAGTCTAACATTTGGCTCAAGAAGGACCCAGGACTGGAATAGCAGGAATGCTGCAGGTCAAGATTAATGTGTACTGGCAGAGCCACCCAGAGAAACATGCATGGCACCTGTCCCCATGGTGCCTGCCTGGAGCTAGGGACAGCAATCCCCTGCTTTCACAGCCTTCAAATCTGCAGTTTAGAACAACACCTTGGGGATTGGAAACTGTTCTGGCAGACATTTTGCTGAAAAGGAAAATATGAATACGTGAGAAAAACCAGCTGAGTAAGAAAGCAGTATGTATTCATAAATGTGTTTGTAGGGGAAGGATCTTACCTTCTCAGGAATATAGGTGTGTGTATAAAACTAGGCATGTTCTGTGTGTTGATAACAGGATGAGCATTAAAAGATGTGACAAGACTTTTTACAATTCCAGCCACCTGAGGTGCTGCATGGTTCATTCCAGAAAACCTTCTCAGTTTCTACCTGGAGTGTGCTGCTGGATTCATGGCAGAAATTCCTAGCCTGGGTGGGATGATGGAGGACCTGAAGCCTTGCTGACAAATTATCAGCAATAGGCACCTGATTTGTTAAATGCCATTATTCAACCATCCCTAAATAACTATTACACCATTGCAGCCACTAATCCTTTCTGAGAAAGACAAGTAAGAAAGCATTAATTGGGTGACCATTGCATGAGGCCTGGACTTTCTTTGGGACTGAATGTACCGTTTTTGCTGTGCTCTATTCCTTCCTGAAATATTCCTCACTAAGCCCTAACTCTGCTAATGTCAAAACTCCTACTAATTTTAGTGGGTCTAGGAAAAAAATTTTCCCCCCCCATCAGCTAAGAACAACTCCCTCAAAAGATAGGGGAGAGAGTAGATGCAGGATTTTGTAGCCATGTTTCACATTAGGATAATACAGTATTTTTGTCTTTTCACATTAATTTGTCTTGAGGACAGTAACAAGCAAGTTACAAACATACCAGCCCTCAAACCCTAATAAACTCCTTCAGCAAAATATATTCTGAGAAAAGCATTAATTGTGGGGAGAGTATGTCAAGCCTGAAAACTTTTCAGTGTTTTCATTTCTTTTAAAACTGGTTCAGAAAATTTCTGGACAAACCTATCAGAGATATTTTTGTGGGTTTTAGGGATGATGGACTCCACAGTGAAAAAAGCAGAGCAGTCTACAATGGAAAGTCCATATTAACTATTGTACCTGGTTTTGGAATCCCCAAGTAAAACTGGAAATAATTTTACAGACGGTAGAGGGTTCCTAATTTCGTTTCCCTTGAGGAAAATAATAGATGTGCAACTGCTGTTGAACCAGTGGGCCGGCAGTGTCCTGGTGTGTCCTCAGCCCAGGGACACCCACTAGATGGGGGTATTTCCAAACGACACTCTGGTGTACCATGCCTGTACCAGCACCAGCCCCATTCACCTTTCAGATTCTCCACTTTGGACAGGATCAGGATTAATTTGTTATAAATATTGATTCTGGGCAGTAACAGGCAGTTTGGGGCAGGCTTTCTGTTTAAAGAGCAGCCAATCCAAATAATTTTTTGTTACAGGAGACCAGATAAGCATGTGCCTGTGCACACACACACACACAAGCACACACACACTTGCAGAGGTAGATGTATTCAAGAGCCTAAAAGGAGTGAAAATCCCACTGCTCCTTAGCTGGAGTAGTTTCTACACCCTTTGAAAGTTAGGCAACTCAGACATGCAAGATTTTGGGCACAGACTAATTCTTGAATAGCCTTCTGGTTTTAGTTAAAACAAAATTTAAACTCAGTTATACATTTCAGAAGTATTTGCAGAATACTTCTGAAAAGGCTTGCTTGAAAATCAGAAACTTTCATTTTGTGTGTGTGTAAAATCCTTTTCTGCAGCCCTGTATTTGTCAGTCTGAAAGAATCTGGTCCCTGTGCAATGGGAACAAGGCCTACATGGGGTAGTCACTAATAAGTCACTAATAAGTCACTAATAATTCTAATAAGAAGAAACTACGGAAATGTTGAGTTTTACGAGGTCTTTTTCTCTTTACAGGTGCTAACATCAGAATATGGAAAGATGCTTTATTTTTACTCTGTGTTGCACAGATTTGGGGACATGCTAGAGCAGCTCACTTTCTGTTTGCAGAAACAGAACCATTTAGGTTAGAAAAGGCCTCTAAAACCTACACATCCTCTAAATCCCTTCAGGGATGGTGGTTCCACCATTTCCCTGGGCAGCCTGACTGCCCTTTCAGTGAAGAATTCTTTCCTAATATCCCATCTAAACGTCCCCTGAAGCAGCTTCAGGCCATTACCTCTCCCCCTGTCACTCCTTGCCTGGGAGAAGAGGCTGATCCCCATCTGGCCACAGCCTCCTTTCAGGTAGTTCTGGAGTGATAAGGTCTCCCCTCAGCCCCTTCTTCTGCAGGCTGAACACACAGTCATGATTTTAAAATATTTCTGTCCTCTTTTACCAGTATTTCATCTGTGCTCTCTCTGGCTCTCTGTGTTCCTAATGCATCATAGCCAAAATAACTGAAGAACAAATGGTTTAGTACTTCTTGAGATCACTCACAATTAAAATAGGTTTTTCTTCTGTGAGCCTCAGGGAAGCCAGGTCACCCATGAGCTCCACAGATCCTGCATGAACTTCACACAGCACAAAACCAGAGACCTAGGAAGTCATCAAAATACCACTGAGCTGAATCACTGCAGAAATGTTCTCTTTGTTAACTATTTATTCCCTGAATGTTATCTTTGTTAACTATTTATTATTCCCTCACATCTACAAACTGGAAAAGAGCACAGGAACCCACACCTCACTATCAACAGGGACACACTTCTCGTTTTTTTGGGGGTTTTTTTGGTCTTACCTCTTTTCCGTCACACTGATAACTATGGATTTTTGCCAGCTGCAAGTAGTTCTTGGCTGGCATTTGAGAAATAACTCAGCTGGTGACTGGGAAAAGTATGTAGGGATGATCCATCAGAACAAATTAACTCCTTGGTCTCTGCTGTGTTTCTGTGACACAACTAGCTTTTCTTTTAGTATCAGCTGCAATTCAGATTCTCTGAAGTGCTTTCTTTTGTCCCCCTCTTAATTTGTTTATTCAGAAGTATTTCAAGTGGCAAATTGGAGGCATGCTTTAAGATAGAGTATGTATAAAAACCCCCAAGCTACTACCCCATCTCCTTGTTTGTACACAGCATGAGTAAGAAAACTGACAATGTAGCCACAGCCTGCACTTTATCTGAAATAAACCATCAGTCAGTAATCAATGCAAGTTTAATTCTGGACAACTTTCCAGCTCCAGTGATATAACCCAGTGGAACTGCCAGGAATCATCAAGACAAGCGAAAGAAAAATTTTATTATAAAACAAAGTGCTCTCTGTAACATCACATTTTCAGGGAAGCATTTGCTCGGTCTCTTTTTGTTTTTATCAGTGAATTGCTACTTCTTCAAACTTTAACATCCCATTAACTTGAAATAGCAAGTGCTGTGGGGAGCATCATATGTCTCAGTTTGACTACGCACCATTGGAAAAAAAGAATCAAAAGGACTGTTTTAAAGGCTTTTCTTGACACTTACATGTTCTTTAAAAAAAACCCAAACAAACCAAAACCCCCTAAGTTAAGCTCATGCATGTGCAATGCTGAGGTTTTTCTCTAATATGTAGAATGAAAGAGTCCCAGAGACCAAAATACCGCAGGTAAAAGCCTGCTGTGAAGTTGGCTGAGAGGATGAGGTACAAACTACAAAAGAGACCAAGCAGACACAGTTCTGACCAACCTTAGGCCCAGGAATGAGTGTGTGGTATAGATCAACCTTCAAGTTAACCCTCCCACCCTCATTTCAATTATCCCAGAAGAAACCAGAGGGAGGCTGTGGCTGAAATGGAAAAAAAAAAAAATCAGAATGGATTCAATATTACAGTGCTGCAAAAGTAGATAACTTAGAGTGAAACCCTTTTTCTTTCATGACTGACCCAGTGCATGCAGCAAATACATACAAATCCACCCACTTCTGTGAATTATGCTGGAAAGAAACATATGTATCTTAAAAATCCATAGGAAAACCTGTCCTTTGAATAGGATATTATTTTGCTAATACAACCTTGAGATGGATGGCTTATTAAACTATCTTTTACCCCAAATGATGGCAATATTGTATCCTTGTGGGAAATGAGACACAATTGTATCTGTCCCTTGCTATTTCTATCCCACATATAACATCCCACAAGGATATAGGCCATAGCAGGACCAGAAGTTGGGCTTTGCTTTTGCAGGACTCGGCAGATGAGTGATGGTGAAGATGTTTGTCTGACTGGAGGCTTGGGAGCAGTCAGTCAGAGATGTAAGGGAGGCTGCAGCCCTGTGAAATGGAGAAGCTGAAGTACTGAAGGTTTTATTCCAGCTCAGTGACAGCGCCATGACCCCAATCAGCTCCTGGCCACAGGGCTGCCTGCCTGAGGCTGTGTCAGCCTAGGAAAAAAGTGAGGACTCACCTTGCAAATCACAAGCCTTGAAATATGGAAGGGTGTGAAAATCAAAGATTCCTTGCATGCCCAGAGTACTTTTTATTCTGATAAGAAAAAAACAAACTTCTGGCTGCAGCATTTACTATATTACTCATTTATTTCTGCAGCAAGATGCGTTTTCATGGCACAGATGCAGCAGAATTGTCAGGTGATATAGCCCAGCTTAAAGATTACCAAAACCCAAATAAATGAAACCTCGTTTTATTTCCTTCCCAGATTTTATTCCAGAGAGAGGTGATAGCAAAACAAACTCCTTGTTGGGTCAGGACAGGATCTGCACAGCCAATATTCCATGCTGTAACTGGAGGGGCAACTAAAACTTGAAGCATTCACTGCAGCAAGCACAAAACCTTGTGGTGGATGCAGAGTTTTCACACAGGTTTAGGGAACTCTTCCATCAGCACATGAAGCTGATAAGCTCCACAAAGGGCAAGGGTACAACCTGTAACCTGCTGATGTTCAGAAGCCCCAAAAAGATGCTGAAAGATGCTGAAATAAAAAGTAGGCTCTTGGAAGACTCACACACCTCCAAAGGCCAGGGAAGTCACATTGAAAAAAGGAAAAGGCTTCGTAGGTGAAAAGAATGTGGTTTGTTTCAGTGGCCCAGAAAAGGACTCAGTCACCCTGGGCAAGCCCTCAGTGCCATGAGTCCTTCCTTGTATTGTCCCTGAGTATTTGTCTCACACCAGCTCTGCACTCCTGATCTCATCTCCAGAAAGTTGCTGTGACTGATTTTGCTGCAGGCTGACAGCTGTGTTGATTCATTGGTTTATTTTGAAGTATGACTGTGTTTGAATCAGTCACTGATTGCCTGGCTGTGTCACACATATCACGTTCCCTCAGTTTCCCCAGATTCTCTCTCTTTTGAAAAAATTATGATTTCTTTTACTCCTGTATTAGTTTTGGGCAAATCCTGGGTGTTTCTTCTTCTCTTGAATAATCCCAAAATAAAGTGGCCGTTGTTAATAATTTCGAGACATTCTCGATGAATTTTCTTCTCTGCTTAATTGCCTTCTCTCCACAACTTGTACTTTTCCTCCCAGCTATTCCATTCAGCTAATGAACATTCTGCTTTTCAGCAGGCATTGTGATTCTATTGCTTTTTCTTTGTTCAAAGCTTAGTCACATCATCAGCCTTTCTTCTATGCTTTCCGACAGTCTGTTTCTAACGACTAATCTGGCGTCACCATGCAAACTCCTTCCAACTACCCTTCCTTTCCCTGCGTTTGCACAAGTGTGACATCAGCACCAGGAATCCATCTCCAGGGCTTGCAGCTCCCTGGGCAGCCCTGTCTCTGTGGCTGTGTGGCAGCCTATGATGCTCCTCAGCTGTTGCCGTGCAGCCACATACGTTCTGATCTCATTTATGGCAAATCCCTCCTGCCTTCGTGTCACTGCTGCTGCTCCTTCCAGCTGCAGAACTGCACCATCTGCTGCTGCTGAACCCTCTCCTCTTAGGGCTTATTTGCAGTCTCTGACGATAATTTTTAACAGTATATTGGGGTGGATGACAACCTCCATGTTCCAGGAGGTTTGACCAGATTGCTTTCATGGTATCTCTTGTTTGTTTTCACAGTTCTTGCAGCAATTCTTGCTGCTACTGCTACCCACATGCCACTCCTCTAGCACATTTTATCCAGCACATATTATCTCTCCTTTGTGCCATTTGTGAAGTCAGTGTCACACAGGTTTTGTTTTGCATGGGGTTGGCAGTCCCTGTTCCTTTACTGTGACCACAGAAATTCACTCCACAGTAGCACTTTGGCTCACTTGTATCCAACATTTCAAAATAATTTTTTTTAATTTTCATAGTTTGGTCCTTGCCTCTGCCCCAGATCCTTTCTGATTCTTAAACACAAGATTCAGGCTTCCATCAAAAGTAGAATCCTCCCTTTTATTGAACAACACAGAAGAATTTGATCTTTTTAAAAAATCAGGATGTTTATGAAAACCTTTCCCTGTAGATGACTGTCTCAATTCTGTTTTTTAGTAGATTTATCGGGTTTTTTTATATAAACAATAAAAAATTCATGTAAAAAACTACAAAGGATACCACAGTCCATTACTTTCAATTTTTTTAAAATTTTGAATTTAAAAGAAAATTGCTTAAAAATGTTTTTTGTGCATAATAAACTTGTGCTAAAGAAGAATAATAGTTCCAATAGGTTGCAGATAGTGTGAACTTACAGAGGGATGTGCTTCAGGGACTTTTTTTTTGCAGATGATATTCCATATGGTTTATGAACTTTGCCCTCCATATTTCAATAGGAACTTATGTAAGCATCTTGCCAGGAAAATATTGTAAAAAAAAAAAAGAGCTGGAAAAAGGCAGCCAAATATACAATGAAGTGCTAAAGTAAAAAAATATACTAATGAGAAAAAATGGATTGTATAATGATTCACAAACTCAAGAAAGTCGAGGAGGCACCTAGATTTCCTTAATGAAATGCATTTCTTTGTTCTGAATTGTTCAGTGGCTTTTTCTTGTGTACTTTGACAAAGACCACGTGCAAGTTAAATATCAGTGTGGCAGTGACTTTGTACTGGCTCTTGCAGCTCTGGAGATACACAGTCAGCTGAAAACACTGGCTGGTCCTGGCTTGAGCAAAGGGATTAGAGCATCTTTGATTTATGGATTTTAAAAGTCAGATCTTTCCAAATGAAGGATTCGTGTGTTTTTGTAGTCTCAGGGAAGCAGCCAGCTGTGAATGGCTAACCTTTATTGTGGGATTTCTGTTCTCTTTCATGTAAGACACAAACTTATTCACCATAACAACCACTAAAAACTGTGTGGCACGAAACAGTAAAAATAAAATAAAAGGCAGCAATACCCATCCTTGAATGAACACTAATTCAAGCCAGCTTCAATTCCATAATGGAAAGATTTACAAAATACCATAATTCAGAATGGCAGGCAATTTTAAACTGGAAGTGATGGAGCTGTTCCTCTTACGTGGGTTTAAATAATGGCAAATCTGCTAAAATATGTAAAAGTACAATGCCTAATTTTGGCTTGGATTCTGTTCTGAATTCTGTGAAATTAACAGTGTGATGTAAATACAGGTGAAATAGGTTCAAAACATTTAAAATAGCAATTTGGAAATCAGAGTGTATGAATGACTTTTTAACAAGGTTTTATCACTTTGTTTGCATTTTTCTTTATTTTGAAATTACAGTAGTATTAAACTAATTTTTCACTATCTAATAAACAAGAAAATTTGAATAATAACACTCACAGTGTATTGACTAGAAAGATCTATTTTTTAGGTCTTAATGAATTATAACTTATGTTTTTGATGATTTAATATATAATTTTGTATTCCTCCAAACTTCATGAATGTTTATGGTATTGCTAAACATCAGGAGGTACAGCTTCTGTATTTCACTCCTGGTTTTCTTAACCACTTAAAGTCCTAAAAGCATGAAACCTCTTAAAGTCTTAAAAGCATGAAATACTACCACAGTCCTCACCAGGGTGCTTGTGGCTGTGGATTGTCAGTTGACACCTTCTCCCCTCTCCAGAAAAAACATGTGCACGCTTGTGTAAAAAGAATTAACATTTTCATTCATCAGACAATACTGTACTTCCTGGGAAGTTGGAAAAAAATGGTATGCAGGAGTTTTAAAGTGTAAACTGGTTGTATAGAATCACGAAATTATTGGCAAAGGAAAGGATCTTTAAGGTCATTTAGAGACATTGACAACAGTTAACCTAACATTGCCAAACTCACCACTAAATCACATCCCTAAGTGCCACACCTACACATCTGAATGCACATGGACCATACATGGGAGAAGCAAAAAGATTCCCATCCATTGCCATGGGCTTATGCGTTACATGTAAAAATAAATAAACACGTTCTTATAACTTTCAGAGCCTTATTGCCACACAATGTTATTTTTAAATAGAGGCAAAGTTTTGGAGAGGCATTTCAAGTGTCTAAGACAGGTACTAGAATACACCTGTGTACATGATTTGCTCTTGTAGCAGCAGAAGAGGGTCCTGCCCAGGCTGTGCAGTCTGTGTAAAGTCAGAGCAAATTCAATGTGCTGTGTTTCTGTGGGCTGGAGAGCAGATCCAGCTTAGAGGTTTCATCTGGTCTCTTGTTGTCACAGCTCTGATAAGGTCAGGTGGGTGACTCACTGCTCCATCTGCTCTGGTCATGAGGAACTGGCACACTGCAAGACACACTAAGGAAAAAGCACTGGGGATTAGTTTGATCTTCACCAGTTAAAACCTGGAGCACCTTAAAAAGAAAATATAGTATACAAAGCAATAAAAATGAGGTCAAAGTATGTTCATGTTTCAGATGTATGGCTGCTACCTTGCTAAATAATGAGCCATTAAAAGTGAACAATATTTGTATCATTCTGTTTTTCCTGACTCAAGTACAGCTGACACATGAGGGCTGTGTTTGACAAAACCCTCAAAGATATACTCCATGCTGGTAGGTCAGTGTTTAATGACTCCCTGACATATAATAATTTAACTAATAGAAAATTTTACAATAATCCAGTAACTTTATGTTCTTGTCCCAACATTTACAAGTTTCCACACTGCAAACCTTATGTGAGTAGAAAAGCATTCTTACAACATCTTGCTGTTCTTTTTTTCTGCAGCTGACCAATTGATTGATTGTTCACAGTACAATTCTTAGAGACGGAAGAGAACTATTAATTAAATTGGTAAATGGACATGCAAAAAACCAGATGTTTGAAACATGGAAAGCAGAAAACAATATACTGTGTCTAAATGAGTAAACAATGTGTGGGGAAAAATAAATCAAAGATGTATGACTGCCTGCCCTGCTGCTTTCAGGAACATGATCTTTTGTCTCTAGGCTCATCCAAGCAGAAGGTGATTTCTATTCTCCAGAATCACTGATTCAGATGATGCCTTTGACAAGAGTGCATTCCTCATGACAGGGGGCTGGTTTCACCTCAAATCCACCTTGAGGGGGTTGTATTGACACTGATCTAAGTCATACGAATTCCTTTTATGTGATAGCTCTGAAATGTGCTTTTTCTAACTATGCGTGTATATATTCTAAGATTATTCTGGCTCACTATGTTCTTTCTAAATCAATTAATTAAAGCCTAAGAATAAATTATACCTCGGCAAAAACATCATATGTAACTTTGTGTGATGTATGTTTTTTTTGCTATACATGAGATGCCTTGTAGCTGTGGTAGTTTGCCTCAGAGAAATTAAGCCCTCTGGGTTGCACCTTACCTATAAAAAATTGTTCTCGTCCAAAACATATTCTCTGTCACCCTTTCCCTATAATCATTTTGCACAAGACTTTGCTTAAATCCAACATAAGAACCTACTATTCATTGTTCACTTTTATATGAAGCAGTATCTTCAATAGATATGACTTTTTTCCCCACTGTAAAAAAAACAGTAGAGAGAGCCTGATTACAAAGGTTTCCTTTATATTACATACAAATGAGTTTGGTGGGGGGGGGCTTTTTGGTTTTGTTTTGGTGTTTTGGTTTGTTTTTTTTAATTAGCGAGGTTGTCTCTGCTGCTTTAATCATACAAGATAAAAAGAGTAGGACAAATGACCAGAAGAGGTGATCAACACTACAATCTCCTTCCAATCCTCAGTTATTCTGTTAAGAGTGCAGGCCCCTCTGGAATTTATGGAAATTCGGTTTGAAGCTCAAATTCACAAAGAAGTATCTAGCTTCTAGTTAGTTTCCTTGGAGTCTAATGACCTTTGGGAATTTGGGCCTAAGGTTTTCTTTTTTGGCAGGTTTTTTGTGGGTTTTGTTTGTTTGTTTGGGGCTTTTTTTTTTTTTTTAATGTCCTTAGTGTACCTGATCTAACGTTCAGTTGCTGCTCAAAGCTGAGTTAAAATTCTAGATGTTACCTAAATGTCACCTGTACATTGTCAGTATCATTAAGCTGATATGTGCAGTGGATGAACTGGAAACCTAACCACAAAGGGAGAGGTGGAAAACAGGACTATCTTGTCTAAGTATTTCTCTGCCAATACAGTTTTGTAAGCCATACTTCCTGCAATGTGATGGAACACAGTTGAACCCTTAAATGATTCCTGATAACTGCTAACATTCTTTATTTGTTACATTGTGTAATCCAAAAGGTTTGCATCTAAAAAAAAAAAAAAGTCAAACTATTGTACCAATAAACTGAGATTCATGGTGTGTCCAGAACAAAAACCTTCTGTGGCACTGAACAGAAGCATGATATGTGGCAGCTGGGAGACTGTGGGAAGGGTTCCCCCATGGGGACACGGGGACATGCCCAGCTCTGCTGCACTTCTGCCTGAAGCTGCCTCAGCCTGCCAGGAGCACTGGGTTTATACCGGCGGTTATTGTAATAATGCACTTACAGGAAATTTTCAGGACTTTAATAGTTTATCCACCATTACCTCTCACCCAGGCTCCAAAATAAAATGAGACTTACAGGACAGTTCTCTCCTGGCACAGCAGTGTTGTCCTGCAGCTGTGAGCAGACTGCAGCAAAAAAGGTCCGTGAAACTCTGTGGAAGTTGGGGAAGACACACACGGATAAAATGATGATGTTGCCTGAATATTTTTTAGAAAAAAATTGAAGGGAATCAGTCAGAGTGGGGTGCTGGCCAGCCAGATGCAGGTCGTGTCACCCCTCCGAGCGACAGCATCTTTTGGGAGCCTTCGCTGGACAGCAAAGCACACGATGGAGGTGCCAGGCAGCTCCCACCGCTCTCTTCCCACCAAACCTGTACAAAACACCGACAGAACCAAGGTCTCGGGTCCGAAGGGGACCCCGCTCCTTTCCCCAGCATCTCCCCCTTTTCTCATCATCCTCCCCGTTCGCAGGGCGGGGGCTCCGGCTCCGCCCGCCGCGCTCCGCCCGGGCCCCGCCCGCCGGCGCTGAGCGCGCAGCGACAGCGGCCCTGAGGCTCGGCGGGGACCGGGGGTCGACGGGGACAGTCGGCGGGATGCGACGCTGGGCGCTGCTTGCCGCGCTGCTGGCCGCGCTGTGCGGGCCGCTGTGTGCGCGGCGGAGGGCGGCCAGCCTGGGCGAGATGCTGCGGGAGGTGGAGGCGCTGATGGAGGACACGCAGCACAAGCTGCGCAACGCCGTGCAGGAGGTGAGGGGGAGCGGCGGGGGGCCTGTCTCCTCCCGTATCCCCCAGGCCACGCTCCGCATCCCCTCCCAGGAGCCCGAGAACGGAGCCGCGCTCCGGGTGCGCAGCGCGGAGCCCCCGGCTCGGAGCCCGCCCGCGCTCGGGGCTCGCCCTGGGAGCATCCTGGGATGGGCAGACACGGTCCGACTGGAGCTCGGAGTGAGGAAGGGACGGTGCGTGGCGAGGGGAGGAGGTGAGGGAAGAGTTAAAGAGTTACAGTATTGTCTTTGTGTGGCAGGAGCTAAAGGCGCGCCAGAGTATCCCAAACCAGGACTCGGGGCTGCAAGGGTCCTGAAAATGCGTGGAGAACCAGCGTGCTTTTGATGTAATTGCGTGTGTTGATCTCAAATTGCTGGCCCAGGATCGCACAGGACCCGTTTCAAAGCCAGGAATGGAGACCAGACCCAAAGCCGTTGGGACATATGGCTGTCAAAGCACCTTGTCCCTGCACTTCCCTTTCTTGTGCACTTTTTATTCCCCTTCCTGTTAAGAATCTTCCTTTCAAGTTCTGTTTTCCTCTCATTCAAAAGTACTTAATGTACAAAAACCTTTAACTGACAACCTGCTGGAGAAACAGACATAGGTTTATTATAGGTTTACTATAGTAAGATAATTTCAGAACTTTTGCTGTCATCTGGACAGTTGATGAAATCTGCCTCTGTTATCCGCTTCATTTCGACTGCAAACACATTGAGACACACCATTCTTTACAATGCTGCAAAGAGGCTGAAGGATGTAATCAGAATTTCTGCCTGTTTTACTCTGTAGTCAGTTCTGGAGTGAGGAATGGTCTAAGTGCAGCACAAAGTGTGACTTGCTTGAGCAGAGTCTTAGGAGATAAATAGTTTGTGCTTAGAAAGATTCGCAGCAGTTATTTAAAATAAACAGACACACCAAAAGGAGAGGTTTTCTTGTGGGAAAAATCCTGTTGTTCATCCTGGTTGAACTTGTGGCCTCCTAGCTCTGTTACAGTGGTTGCAAATAAAAGGACATGATTTATTCTTGCATGTTTGCAAGATTCACACCCTTCTTCATCCCACAAAGACAGTAGGAACTGAAATAAGAGAATTAAATTCTGGATATCTGTGCCCTCATCCTATAGGGCTGCCTGTGTTGACTTCAAGGGGCTTTTGTTTCTCTCACTTGCCAGAATATTTTCTCTTCTGTGTCAGAATGGAAAGCCTGCCTGAAGTTTTCAGACGTTTTCTGTGAAGAACAGAAAGCTGGGCTCTCGACTGACACCAGCCTGTGCAGACAACAAATTGCCAGTGCCTGCATGCTTTTTTCCCTCACAGGGTCTGGCTTTGGCTTCACCAGCCCAGAGCTCAAGGGTTTAGCTCAGCCTTGTTTTTCTGGCTCATGAAAAGAGCTGGAGCAGGCAGTGTCTGTCACTGGGGCCTGCACAAGAAGCATAGCTTGGTCTCTTTTGTGACATTTTTGCTAATTTTCAGTTGTTTTTTTGTTTGTTTTTTTTTTAATTTGACAGATGGAAGCTGAAGAGGAAGGGGCAAAAAAGCTGTCAGAAGTCAGCTTTGAAGACTTGCCTCCCAACTACCACAACGAGTCCAACACAGAAACCAGAGTGGGCAACAGAACTGTTCAGACTCATCAAGAGATTGATAAGGTATGCAAAAACTTGTATATGGTGAGCTCTCTATTCTAACACACCTTTTCTTCAAAAAACCCCCCAGTTTTATGTGTTTATTCACGAAATAATTTGGAGTATAAATTTTCCTGATGGTAATTTCTTTGGGGTTTGACTGTGTCTTCTGTGCTTGACTAGTTGTGGTGTTAAGGACACCTGCCATGAAAGGTTAGTGTGAAATAACAATTGATTTTGCAAAAAGGTCCTGCTAAAAATAAGACACAGCTACAGCTATTACATGGGACATGAAAACCCAAACAGCTCTTGCTCAGTTGGCTTCTTTACAGTGTCATTTTAAATAGACAAGGAGGTAGCTCTGTCATCTACTTTCCCATCTACTTCCCCCCTCAGATTTGGGTTTATTAAGAGTGATTGCAAAATGGGAAAAAAAAAGGGGGGTGGTAGTGGGTTAATTATTGCAGGATGTAGGATTGAGAGTAACAAAAGGCTAATAAAAACTATAATTTGATATTTGGTTCTTTTCTTGTATCAGGTTACAGATAACAAAACTGGATCAACAGTTTTTTCCGAGACAGTTATTACATCTGTAAGAGATGGAGAAAACAAAAGGAATCATGTAAGTGACCACATTGCTTTCCTTTTGAAAATCTAACAAATACTTTGGGTTTCTTGCTCAGAAGATTGTGACAGAGTTCACCTAACGAAATTTTGCAATGTTTTGAGACACACAAAACCACTGGGGTAAGCAGTGAAAAATGTTTGTGCTTTTAAAATAGTTTAACTTAGGAATATTATGACTTGGAAACAGAGTTTCATTGCTGTGGTTAATTGATATGTTTGAATATTCAATTTGTCTGTCAAATGTAAATATTAAATACCAAAGATAGTTACAAGCCCTTTCCAGTGAGTGTGAATAAATCCTTAGTATAACAATGACCTTGTCTTCCATTTAAAAAAAAAGCTTTATAGATTTTAACAGCTGAAAATAGCCCCAAGTCATTTATTTATGAGGAATCTTTGGAACAACATATGGCTCTATTTGCTTTTCAGCCTAACTCAGTGATGGACAACTGGTTATGAAATGTCACTTTGAGGAGAAGGAAGAGAGATGGAACAATAAATCTTCCTCCCCACAAGATATGGTTATTTGTGGACTCTCAAAGGAGTTTAAAATATCAAGAATATTCTTTACCCGAGTCTTGCAAGCAGAAGTAGTACATTTGCTAGACATCAGTAGTCACATGAGAAATTCAGCACATACCACTGCTTTAAAAAATTGGGTTTTCTTCGGTTATAGTCTTACCAAAGTGGATTCTTTTCTGTGCTCTCACTAAGACTGGGCTTGCCAGGTTTCCTCTGATAGCTGGCTTCATCTGACATAGTTTGTGGTATGATTTACTTCAACATGCCCTGGCTTTTTTTAGAGTAGCTTACCTCCAGTTCTTTCACAGAAGCAGCTCTGTAACTATTTTATAAATATAATTATGGAAATTATTTTATAAATATAATTATGGAAAAATTATGTCAGTAGTTTCGATTTTTAATGGGCACAGAACCCAAAATTAGTGCCTCTTTTCTAAAGTTTTCCCTCTTGTAGCTCATGTTTTTATACTGCTATTTAAGTTTGGAAATGGCAAGTAGCAAAATATAGCACGCACAAGCAACTTTACTGGGTTTTTTTTATTATTTGGCAAAGCTTGTACCTTAAGTGAAAACTCAAGGTATAGAATAAATTGTAACTGTTCTAAACTACAGTTGATTCTGTACAAAGTGTTAACATCCTACACAGTGCTTTTTAATAATGAAGGCAATCCAAATGGGGTTTTTTTCAAGCAAACGGGATCATCATCTTCAAAAACAGTGTACAAAGGCAAACTTTATAACCTTCTTAGCCCTGCAACACAACACTTAGTGGTGTTTCATAATGTATCTGGCTTGCCTGTGGTGTCTAATCATTCTTCACAGCTGTAAAAATTATTTCTAAATAACTTTCTCCAGCGTTCATATGAAGTTCCTTATGAACTTCATATATCAAGGTACAGCTGCATTTTCCATAAGGGAAGTTTGCCTCAGTGACCAAGCCAGTGCTGCATCCAGAACTCTCTCACTGCTCGTAGTGCTCCAGCTGAAGGACTTGAGGGCTGAATAGAGGTTTTTGTTAGGTTTTGTGGTGGCAGCCTTCATGCAGCTCTGAAACAAGAACAACCAGGGCTGGTCCCGTCCGCTCCTCGTCCCTTAAACCCCGCACCCTTTGTTCACCAGCACCCCCCTGCAGCAGCTGCTGCAACAGAACTGCAGTTGTCAGTGCTTATTTCCCCCCTCACACTCATTCTGAGCTTTCAGCGTGCCCATGGTACAAATGTGGGTTTCTATCTTCTTCGCCTGTCAGAGCCGGAATTAAATGTTCAGGAGATGGATTTCGGTTTTCGAACTCAGATGTTTACTCAGATCTATAGTACAGTCTCTCAAGTTGTGAGTTCTGGCTAACAACTGTGTCTCTATCTCTTTCCAAGGTCTTTTAAGCACAAACTGTCCAATTATGAAATGACAGCTAAATTATTTTCACTTTTAACCCAATAACCATCCACCCTTGGTTCGCAGTGCGGATTTTTCCACCCAATTACAAGAAACCACCCAAAGCCATGGAGAAGAAGGTAAAAAAGAAGGACTAGCCTATGCCCTAAATCCTCCATGTTGCTTTATATATATTACTGTATTCTAAAACCTTAACTCTAAGTTTTCCACCATGTAATATTACACACTTCTATGCAAACTACATAATCTCAGTGGTATCACTCAATTTTGGAAGCCTCTTCCATGGCCTCAGGTGAAATGCAGTGTTTTCTTGGGGGTCAGTGCCTGTCAGCACAGAAAGCCTAAAACTCTCAGCTTCCAGGGTTCCATTATACAAACACTTTATTTAGATGTTGCCAGCTTAGAGGAAAAGCAGCCTACAGATGTACTTGGTCCTCGTTTAAGGAGAGTGTGAAATTGATGTGACCGAGAGATGCCTAACAGGAGTACATCTGAGAATGCTTGCAAGCTTTAAACATTAAGGAGCAATGTGAATCACTTGTGCTATTACAAGGGCAAAGAAATGTTGGGGGAGTAATGCAATTAAGAATTGGAAGATTTGGGTTACAGCAAGGAAAAAATTGGTGCTGTGGAGAGATCTGTGAAGTGGTAGAAAAATTTTGTCCAGATTAAAAGGCACTGTTGCTTAGATCTGCAAACTTAAGGTAAAAGTTTTGGGAAATAAGTTGCAGAAGATTTTGCGCTAGGCCTTTAGGTCATTTTTTTATATAGAAATTTTCACACCTGAAGTTTTTTGTGGGACTGTGATGTGTCCCTGTCACTCTCCAGGCCACAGCCTTCACAGAACAACGGGTGGTGGAAGAATGATTCCACTGGTTTCATAGGCTCAGTTTATAGACTTACGTTATAAAAGTTAAGGATTCCCACAGCTCCTGCACTTTATGTACAAATTTGGGGGGTAAAAAGAAGAATTTTCCAAGCACCTTCACAAAACACCTGCTCTGAAATTTAACCTCTGTGTAATTTATTACTGCAGTAATTTGTGATTACTGGAACCCTACACCTCCCCAGTTTACATTTATTTTCTGTGCTGAGTTATAAGCCTCTGAAATCACTGAAAGTTTTTCATGTGATGTTTTTGGGCTTTGAGAGATGTTACAAGACCTTCACAAGTGGGCAAAGATGTGTCTGCATTGCAATAATAAATCCACTTCTTGGCTGGAATAAGAAATCCAGCACTGGAGAAAGCAGCTTCATGGAAAACAGGTTGTGCCTGCATTTTAGATCACAGTGCTTGTCCTCCTGAAGCAGGTACCATTACACACACAAATAGTGCACAGAAATAAACGTATTTAAGCATGTACACGTACATGAAGTGCAGATATTTCAGAAACACGAGGGAAAATCCTCTACACACAGACTTTTCCCTCCAGCTGTTTCCTCCTGGCTCTGCATCCCAGCAGCGTTCTCCTCAGACTGCTCTCTGCTACTAATGGTGATGCCTTGGGAAGGCTGACTTGAAACAGACTGGACAGAGCTAGAGAATAAAGTAGGCATTTATTGAAAGGCCTCCAGGATCCACCTTGGGCAGGACAAGAGCTTGACCAGGGCTGCACCCAAGGTGGACCCAAAATGGTCACAAAAAATGGACAACCTGTCATGAGATCTCACACTTCTATAAGTTTTGGTCTATTTGCATATTGGGGTTTAATTGTCCAATTCCAGCTTCAGGTTGTGAGGTCCCATCCTTCTTGTTCCTCCCTTCAGTCCACCGTTGTTTGTGCTTTTGGGCCTGAAAGTTGTCCTTGGTCTTCAGCAGGAAAAGGATTTGTTTTGTCTCCCTGCTCTGTGAAGGGAGCTTACCAGCACTTAATATGAGGCTCAGAACTGCACCCCTGGCCAGCATGGAATCTGAAAAACGTGAAAGCTAGAACTTAAGGCATCGCTGGCTCCTGTGAGAGGGCTCTTGTGGCTGTGGGTGCTTTGAGTCCCCAGAAGGGGCGTGTTGGGCTCGTTGCCATTCCTGGCAAGGCAGCCCACTTCCTCAGAGGTGCTGCATTACTGGGAGGCCCTGTGGACATTCCCAGACTCACATTCAATTTCTCAGATGTCACTGAGGGCTGGCAGTCACCCCTGTAGATGTCAGGCTTAAATCCAGCAGTCGTGTGTCTTTATAGAGGCCAAACACAGGCAAGAGGGAGCTGGATGGACATAAAGTCTGTGGAAGGCTTGACATTCATTTGTTCCTGGATTTAAGGCTCAAATACTCTGTAATTTACTTCTCCAGGGAGCATTGGGTAGCTTGCAAATTAACAGAGTATTTTCAGTCGAAAGTTCAAGCACAGAGCACAGCAAAAAAAAATCAACATTTCTCATTATCCTGTGAAAATCAAAATCTTTTCTAGCTTGTTGGCTAGACCTCTTTAAGTAGTGATACATTAGGCTAACCAAGGGAAAGCAAGGATGAAAAATAAAAGGAAGCAAAATTGGTACTGTTAAGGTTTGCTACAGTAAGATTAATTTCATTTCTTCTCACTTCCATTCAGAGCAGTATTTTACTCTTTCTTCTATTACAAGCTCTCTCTTCTAATTTGAAGCTAGTGTACTTGAGCTTTTTTTCTTGTCTCTAGTAATATGAGAAATAATAATAGAAAAGCAATACCTCTTTTTAGTTAGGTTGTTTTTTGGGGTTTTTTTCCCAACTTTTAATAGAAGTATATCTGTTAGCTTCCAATTCTCATTTTTGAAAGAGATTTTTAGTGATGCTACTGTCTAGGGAGAGTGAACCAGGGAACTGGATGAACAGAATGCATTTCTCATTTACTTTGGCACTGTAGAACAGGTTTCTTTCTTTTGCTTGCCTGTGGTGGTGGAGGCTGTTGGGGGCAGGCTGTGCCTTCTCTCTGGTTACACAGCACAGGTCAAAGTGTCTTTGTGGTGAGGAGAGCTGTCCTGGTGTGGCTCTGTGCAGGGTGCCTGCTGCTCCTCCAGCAGGGTAGGAGTGCCTGTGTGCTGGGGACACACCTTCTGCAAACACAGCAGCTGCTCATTGAGGGATTCCAAACACCAGGACATCCATAGGAGGAGACCCTGGGTTGTCAGGCCTTCATTTCCGTATTGAAGGCTGCTGTTTGCAGCCCTGGAGCTCTGGGCAGGGAGGTATCACTGTGAAACAGCCTTTACAAGCTAACCTGGCAGGTTCTGGTTTCTCTGTACAACAGAACAGATGGCACTCCTTTTATAACAGCCTCATTTCAATCTTTCCTCAGCCTTTCTCTTTACTCTAGCAGTAAAGTGCTAAAAAGAAAGAAAACAGTTCTATTTCCCCCTTCTCTAGAGAAAAACAATGGTTTAAATGGTTAAGCTGCATCTCTTCAAGCTCCCACTTCTCTGCTGATATCCAGAATTGCCAAAGTAATCATTTGGTTCCTGTTTGGGCACCATGTGTGATGTCATCAAACCTGTTCTCAGCCACAGGTTCTGGAACTGCTTACTTTGAGTCTCATACTTCTCCAGGGAGAAGAATTCCCGCCAGTGCTCTATAGAAAGGAAGCTTTGGAAATTGAGAAGGAGGAATCAATGGAATGGAAATTGCAGTTTTTCCATCAGCAGCACTGCAGGAGAGAAGTCAGTGGCAGAAGTTTGAAAATGCAGCATCTTGGTGTTGACTTCTGCTGCCTTATGCCTCAGGAAGGACACTTGTTTTGGGCAGTCTTGTATTTGGGTCCAATTCCTTTGTTGCTTTTTTCATAGAACTTTTATTCCCTGATGACATGCACTCAGCTGCCTTAAACTATCAATAGACACAGTAAGTGCATTCCTGGGTTGAAATCCAGGTCTCTGTCCAGCCAAAAATCATGTAATATCTAAATCTGGTAGGTTTTTTATATTTAATAGTTTAATTCCCTGGTATTCTAGGTTTGCTAAGTTTTCTGTTAGCTGTCCAGTCTGCTCTGCTCCATTAATCACTGGACTAGTGCAGTTCTTTTCTGCACAACACCTACCCTTTAGGTAATCCTTGGTGGAGGAGCAGATAAGGCAAATTGTGCTTGTTTTAGAGAGCCATAGTTCCTCAAACAGGCATGGTTAGGCATCCATAACCAATTCTTAATGTTTTACTGAACCCCTTTTTTTGGTTCCCTTTTTTAGTTTTGGTCTTGGCAGTGTGGAATATGAAGCTTTGGGGCAAGTGTGAATAGCTCATGAGGACAAGTAGCCTGTGTTTGTTGGAGTAGAAAATTATGTGGAGAAGGATGCAAAGGGAAAGATTCTTTAGCTCAAGATGAGAAGAATTGTTCAATTGGCATTCTAAGTTGCTTTTACTAATGTGGAGTGTTTTCAGGCTGTGCATCTTGTTGTAGAGAGGGACTTCATCTTGTATGAAAGGTGTGGTGGACTGTGTGCATGTCTCTGAGACTTCATAGATAACTCCATAAGCAGCAAATGCTCTTTAGTGATGCAGAAGTTATTAAGAGATTTAATTGAGGTCATGGATGACAGGATGACCTTATTGTCAGTCACAGTGTATCTAAACCCAGTAGTTTTGACTGATGTTCACTTTACAGCCAAAAAATATCTGAATGTTAGCCCCAGTGGATGGAAAGACCTGCTAGGAGTTTGAAATACAAGTGTCAAGTCTGATCCTGTACAAAGGAACTTCTCTGAGGATGAAGGTGGGAAATCTCTGCAATTACCTCTGCACACTCCTCAGTGTGCACATCTTTGTTTGCTGAGAGGTGAGGCAAGCCAGGCAGATGTTCTGGCTGAAAACACAACCAGGCACATCAGAGAACAGAGATCAGTGTCACTTTCTTTTTTTCCTTTCTCTCTCTTTTTTCTTTTTTTTTCTTTCTCTTAAGTGATGGCTTAGGTTTCCAGGCAAAAGGGTTACTCCTAATTAAAGGTATCAAATCCTGCTCTTGTTTGTATCAGTGGGAGTATGAAGCAGTTCAGATAACTTCAGTAAATCTACTTGGTTAGTAATGAAAAGAAGTACCTAAAGAGTGACTAGGATTTCTCTCATATTTCCTGTTAGTCTAGCTTAGTTTGGGTTGCATTTGGTTGGATTTTTTTTCTGTCGAGTTAGGGAAACAAAACTATGTAGTACTAATAGATATTTTAAAAGTCTTCATTAGCAATTCCAGTCAATGCCTGTATTTAGAATTGTTAAGAATTTTCCCAGATCCTCATGTACTGTAATACGGCCTTTCTATTCCTAAACCCCAAAGAAAAAGAATATTTTTATCAAGTTGGCTGAAGAGGCCACCTCACTGTTTTTATCTGTCTCGATTATTACCCTTTGAGTAGCTAAATATTGAAGAGAGAAAGCTTTTCTTGTGACAAATTTCTCCTCACTAAAACAGAGCTACGGCTGTGACACAGTGACAATGCCTAGAATTGATTCAATGTTCTGGGCATTGATGCCTTGGGAAGGCTGACCTGAAACAGAGGCTGGACAGAGCTAGAGAATAAAGTAGGCATTTATTGAAAGGCCTCCAGGATCCACCTTGGGCAGGACAAGAGCTTGACCAGGGCTGCACCCAAGGTGGACCCAAAATGGTCACAAAAAATGGACAACCTGTCACGAGATCTCACACTTCTATAAGTTTTGGTCTATTTACATATTGGGGTTTAATTGTCCAATTCCAGCTTCAGGTTGTGAGGTCCCGTCCTTCTTGTTCCTCCCTTCAGTCCACCGTTGTTTGTGCTTTTGGGCCTGAAAGTTGTCCTTGGTCTTCAGCAGGAAAAGGATTTGTTTTGTCTCCCTGCTCTGTGAAGGGAGCTTACCAGCACTTAATATGAGGCTCAGAACTGCACCCCTAGGCAGCCCAGAATCTGAAAAACATGAAAGCTAAAACTTAAGGTATCAGCATGGTTAGTGAGAGCGGATTGGTAAACCAGAGAGTTCTCCTGAAGGGTACAAAACTCTCTCTTCAGCCAGTGCTTCCCCAGTGTCCATGCACCACTTCTGAAGCTCTCAGCATTCTTGTTGGTTGTGGGAATAAACCCCTGCTTTGTCTGAAGTTTTCCATGTGCGGGGAGGAATGAAGCTTCCTGCTTCTCCCTTGTTTGCACACTGGTTGCCACAGCTCTTGTGCCAACAAGCTGTGGGAAGGGAGCAGTGCAGGTCAGAGGGAGGGGATTTGCCTTTTCCCTGGGTTAGGTTCAGTTTTCCCACTTATAACATGCTGAGTTTGGGGATCCAAGGCTGTGCAATTGTATCTTATAGATCATGTCCAGTTTGTAGGGAGATATAAAAACAAATCACCAGGAATGATTTTACTTTCTGTCTCTCCTAGATCAACCTGTTTATTCTAAGAGAAATGTTTTGGGGTTTTCTGGTCTTCTCTTTAAGTAACATCCATTCAGGAGGGTGAATCTTTTATGTGGGCTGGTGGCAATTTCATGATCTAGTGACATCGGTTAAAAGATCATAGTATGGATTTTCTTTATTGAAAGTACATCAGCAGTATTTCTTTCTTCTTGACATACACGTGCAGCAAATTAATCATGAGAGGAAAAGCTTTAAGGCAAGTGAGAATTTTTTTCCGCTGGTTTTGATTATATGACTTAATTCATTGGCTCCAGCAGCTGTTTATTTGAGGTTTTAGCTGAAACCATGTTATCTAATTAAGCAGCAAGCCTTAGCTGGAAGGGTAACAACAGTAGCTAAGGCTTTGGGAAATACAGGCTACAGCACTGGATGTGTAGCAGAGGTACTTTGTCTTTATATCTTTTATTTGCCTCTGTTATAATCTTGGAATGGTTGAGATAGACACAGAGGATGCAGATAAATGGGTTAAAGCTGGTTACATCTCTGTTGTCACAGGTAAGGTGGCAGAATTTGGTGTGGCTGGGAGGTTGGCCCAATAACACATCGTTCCATATATGATGAGCTAAGTCTTATCTAACCTTTGCCTGGACTTGAGGAGGGTTAGATTCTATAGAATCTGTAGAATGATACTGTTTTTATGCCAGTGAGTAGGAGAGAGAAGGAATATGATCTGTGATTGCTCAGCCTTCTGTGCATTTGTGCAGAGTTGGGAAGAGGTGTGAGATGCTACCAGTCCTGCTTGGTGGTGGTTTGCACTATGATCAAGCTAAACCATGGAAATTGAAGGAAAGTGGTGAATTGAAGTTGTTTCTGTTTAGTTGTGTTTCATCAAAGGTTTGGCAAAAGTAAGAAAGAAAGAAAGAGAAGCTCTGTAGAATGGTGGTTTGAAACACAATGCCTTGAGAAATGCATTTCTATGTCAGCTGAGTGAGTCTCAATTTTGTCCTTCCTTCCGTGTGATTCACAAGGAGCATTTTGGCTTCTTCTCTGGAGTGAGTGTCTGCATGGCCTGTGAGGAGCTGAGTCACTGACAGCACTGAGGGACACCACACTGGTGACTGCATCAGCTGCCAGCTCGTGGTTCTTCACCTCTGCAGCTTACACAGAGAGCCCCCCTCACCCATCCTACGTGTCCTGATCCTCACCTCCACAGCAAGTCCCCTTCTCTCTTCCAGGCAGTAATATACTGTAATACAGCATGACTGTGCTAGACATGCAAGGGGTGGGGTGGGAATTCTGGGTCTGTTTACTCATTATTCTGTCTGGAAATGACTCAGAGCCTGGTTGTGAATTTATATCACATGAGGAATCCCTAAAATTCTTCCCTTAGAAAGTCCAGAGAGGAGTATCTGAGGGCATGTAGAGAGTTTGACATCATGCTGTCAGGCAAAGGGGAACCTTAGTGGGTTTTTTCCCTGGGTCCAAGACATCTCACAGCTGTCAGTAAGGGAAAGTTTTGGTCCCCTGGTAGGTGTTTGTCTTGGACTTCATACATGGTGGAAATCTGTGATACATTCATATTCTTATGACTCTTTTGGAAGGACAAAAAGGGTCCTAAAGACCCTTCTTCATTTCTTCCTCATTTGTGTTTGTTTAGGAAATGGGATGAATATTCATGAATTGTCATCATCTCATGTTGTTGATATCCTCTAGGCACATGATTTCAGATGGAAAATTAAATTAAGGGAAGAATAAAATAAAAGAGGCTCTTTTGTAATCCCAACAAATGGCCCAAAGAGGAGGTTTTGACAAAGCTTCGAAAAGTCACATCTATGACCCAAATGCCTATTCCATCCTTAGGCAGACACGGATCTCGTGTTCCCAAAATCCTTGAGTGCTGGAGATGATTTATTCCAATGCTGTTGCTGTATTTCAACCCCTTCTTCTTTCATCTACAGCTCATGGAAAATAAACTGTTCGATTTCTTCTATAGTAAAAGCAGTCTTACACTGTCAACTCTGCCATGGGCAAAATCCATTGCATGTGGATCCTTACCAGTGCCGTTCTGTTCCAGTATTATTATCTTTGGCTGGCACCTTAAACAGAATTAATAAGTCTGTTGAAACCGTAGAATACAAAAAAAAATGTTATATCAGAACAAAGCCCATAAGATTCAGGGTTTGAAGCCAGTTCAGTGAGGGATGGGGCACAGGTCAACATCTTACTCTCAGTGTGCTACTCTTAATTTAGTGATGAAAATTAGCCAGCAGCTGTTAAGTACAGAAATCTTGTTTTCAAAGGCTTTTCTTTTCACCCAGCTGTTTCATATCCTACTCTGCCTTGTTTTGCTTTTACAGATTTGCAGAACTGACATAGTTCAGTAGTGAATCACAGAAACTTTGTGGCTGCCAATTGACAAGAGCAGCCTGCAATAAAACTCAGCTCCCGGGGAACATCACGACCTCAAAGCTGTGTCTGTGTGTGATTACTGCTGCTCAGAATTCCTGGCACTTCAGAGCTTTGTGGCACAGCCCTGCAGTGGCTCCATAGCTGCTGCTGGAGCTCAGGACATTTGGAATAAAACCCAGGATCTCTCAGACCACAAGTGTTTAGACACATCTCCTGGTTGTCAGAGACCATCAACAACCAGGTTGTTCTCCCATCAACAACCCAAAACGTTGTTCTCCCATCAACAGATCCACAGGAAGATGGATTTCTCTGTTGGGACCATTAATTTCAAACTCATTAGGAAAACTTCGTAAACTATATAAACATGCATCACTATTTTGACCTCATATATGTGTGTATGTGTATATATATGCATAGGCACAGTCCTTTTCTCCTTTCCTATTTTCCTACTTAGATAGGAACTATCTAAGTTATAGACCAAGTTAATTACCTGTCAGATATATAATTTATGGGAGTTTTCTGCTGAATTAGAACAGTTCTTCTCAAGTGCCCACTTTGACACCATTGCAAAATAGATTGAAATGAGTACTTGGCACTGTGTTTCCTACACAGAAGCGTTTGCAGAAACTGTAGTCCTGCCAGGATCAGGTTATTGTTACTGAGTAAAAAAAAGGGTGAGGGAAGAAAATGAAGTGGCTGCTTCTGCAGAGTGACCTGCTATTAAATTATTGCAAGGCATACAGAGAGATTTTGACCAAGAGTGAAAAGAGCATGATCTGAGAGAGCACCTAGGCACCATTTTTTTTCATTATTCTGAGGCATTTTCCAGGAATTTTTTTAGTTTTGTTTTTTTAGGGTTTTTTGGGTAAAGTTTCTTCTTTCATTGGAGTCAGTTCCTTGAAGCCGTGGATGATATTTCATTTATTTCCTCTTTTAACATTTAGCATTAACTGCACAAGGGTCTGATCAGTGACAGGATCACTGTTTGTGTGATGAGAATGAGCAGGTGATGTGGAAAGGGATGCAGTTCTTACACTGGTGCTGAGCAGTTTATTGGGCGTCACAGCCTGCCTCAATAGTTTCCTTTTTGGCAGTGTGTTAAGGCTAACATAGCTGTGCTGCTTTGGGTACCTAAAGCCAACTCAAGTGCCTTTAGGCCACCTTCAGTTATGTCATGTAGTCATATTTTGCCTCCATTTATATTGTGTCGTGTGGAGAGCCAGAAATGAAGTTTTTCCAAATAAAATGTTTCTGGAAAGTGGGGGAAAAGGAATCGGATGAGATTAGCTCCATGGAGAAGTTCAAGACAAAACCAGGGGACTTGTGTTTTGTTGTTTATTAGTTTTGAGCTCAGCAGTTACATTCCTGGTGGACAGCCACCCAAGGAGCTGGCTTTCCCCACAGCACTGGGATGTGACCCCCAACACAGTTTGCAGCTCATGTCTGCTCTTTTTAGACGTCTTTTTTTTAAACAGAAGTTCCTAATTTTACAAGTGCTGTGTGCTTGGCAGGACAGCAGTCAGAGGTTTGCGCTGCTGGAAAGTATTACAGAGGTTTTGAGGTATTTCAGGGCAAGTTAATTCATATCTCATTAAAGACAAATGCATTATGTGCCCTGTCTAGACAACTGAGAGATTAGGAACTGTAATGCTACTGCATTTCAGATTAAGGTAGTAGTTTCCATAAAACAATATTCCATTCTATGTAATTCTGCCCTTTTTTTTAAATACGTGTAGGATATCAAACAGGTTTTATGCTTCTTTTTTTTCCTTACTACTCAGCGGTTTTTGCCATCTGCTGCAGAAATGGAGAGCAGCCCTGCGTGAAACAACTTGCAGAAATTGAAACAAAACCTAGAAGGGGATTTAACTCTTAGAAGGACTCACTGCTGAGAGATGCCAGTTCCGGTGTGAACATGGCACTGCAGCCATGGCTGGAAGTGGTGTTGTGTCAGGGGTGCAGCTGGATGAGCTCTGGCTCTGTTGGGGAAGGATCTGTAGCTGTGGTTTATGGAGATTGACACTGAGTTGCACCTGAGTTACAGGTTTTTGAAAAGGAAATTGCTTCATATGAGGAGTTTTTAATAAACATGGAAAGGGGCTTTTGTTCAGAGAAGCTTTTGGAGCTCAGTTGTCCTGAAATACAGTGAGAGCTGCTCCCATGCATTTCCAAGGTTGTCACTAAAACTCATTTGGAAATTGTCACCCCAACTGCTTTAGTAGCTTTGTTTCCTGTGTTTCTGCTGACAGAACTTCCCCACCTCTCCAAAATCGCTGATTTTTGCCTCTATACTTCATGGCTTGGGAACCTGAAATGCACAGAGGATTAGGAATGAACACTTTGGAAGAGCTGTTTTGGCTTTCCAGCTGTGCAGAACATAATCCTGCCTCTCCCTTCAGCTCCTTCAGAAGTTTGTGGGCACAAACTTTACCTGGATCACAATAAGCCAGCAAACTGGGCCATGTAGATTACAGATGCAAGGGAAAAGGGGTTCTCCTGCTTGAATCTCACTGTTCTCATGCCAGAGAACCACAGAAAAGTTGTATATTAAGTCATGGCAGTTCCCTCCTCTGCTTTCTTGGGTTCTAAACTAAAGAGTAAAGATCCCAGGAGAGAAAGTCTCACTCAAGACAGTCTCTGACAAATACTGGCTGAAGATTTGAGTAGTGAAGAGAGAATTTTGTTCCAAGTCTTTGAAGAACTTTCTGAGAATGTGGAGGCAGGGTGAGTGTGAGTGGGAATGGATAAATCAAATGCCAGTTGTGAATTTAAAAATCAACGAGTCCATTTTGGAGGTTAGACATCATCAGAATATGTTTTAGTCTCCAATAAGGGTTTTAATTAAGGCTTGAAGGGGGAAAATCAGAACAAAATGAGTGTTTTTTCAGTGCATACTGTATCACTAGCAAAACAGAGTAGTGAAAGTACTGCCATAGTGAGGTACAGAAACACTATATGTGTTATAAATGCATATTCTATTATTGGCTTTTCACAGATATTAAGATGAATACTATATGTATAATGTTAGAATAATTTTGCTGTATGAATATAGTTTTTACTTCTGTTATTAACAAAAAGAAATGATAATAGGATAGCTGGTACATTCTTATAATTGAATTGTCTTAGTTGAGATAGCATCAAGTGAACATATGATGAGGACCCTGCTACTGACATGTTAACTATCTGCACCTGTTGTCTGTAAAAAAGTACAGACTAAAGCCCAAACTAGAGGTAGTAATAAAGAAGGACAAAAACCACAACCAAGAAACATGCATGCTCTAAAAAGGCAGACCCAAAGAAGAGTCATGCAAAATAGTTCCTGGAATATGTAAACCAGTTTGTAAAAAAATATAAATATATGTAATAGTCTGTGAATATGCAACTGGCTGATGTAATGAACAAAGTATGTAAGGAGTATCTCTGAAGATGATAATTGTGCTCTTAGCTGAATGCCAAGCACCCAACAGTTTAACCTTTTGCTTTAGCTCTGTCTCCTGCTGTCTTTTTATTAAATCTTTTAAATTTTACTAAAAAAGTAAACCTTGTTTTTCACCATGGGGTGGGAGCACAGCAGCAGGATGAGATGAGTGCACTGCAGCAGGGTGGGATGGGAGCACTCCAACAGGATGGGACGTGTGCATTCCAGCAGGGTGGGAGAGCTGCACCTCAGCAGGGTGGAATGGGTGCACTCCAGCAGGGTGGGATGGGTGCACTCCAGCAGGGATACATTCCATCAGGGTGGGATTCAGCAGCCAGCACAGACTGCAGAGCTGCCTGCAGCACCTTCCAGGCCCAGGGCGTGCTGTGGGCTGCAGGCTGGCACATCACACTGAAAGAAAACTCTTTTCCTTTGTGCGTTTCCACGTGTGTGCAAAGGCCTGAGGGGAGGTGCTTGTGTCAAAGCTTGTCCCGCCAGCTGTGACCTGCACAGTCCTGCCCCAGCTGTTCCAGTGTCTGGGAGCTGCCACATTCAGCTATCACCTGAACATCACTCACTGGTTCATTTGCAAATAAAATGGACACTAACCATTCTTTGGGGAAGCAAATATCTTTGACATAATCTACTGAAGACAAGAAACTTGAAGTTTCTTTCAGCAGCAGTTGTTTCAGCAGACTTAGGAACCTTTTCCGTGATTCTCAGTTTTTTGGTGGGTGGGTGGTGGGTTTTTGGTTTTTTTTCTATTGGTTGCGTGTTTCTTTGTTTTGTTTTGTTTTNGTTTGTTTGTTTTTGATTTTTTGTTTGGTTGGGTTTTTTTGTTTTTCTGTTGGTTTTGGAACAGATCCTAATGCCCAAAGAGCTTCCAGGACCTGCAGGATATTTGCTGCAGAGCACAATATTATAATAAGAGTCCACAGGATGCTGAGTGTGTCCTTGCAGTACGTGGCATGGGATTCTCCATCCTGGCCTCTGCTGTTGATGGGTCCCAGTACACCCATTAATAAACAGGCAGTTCTGCTTTCACTCTGTATTACTCTTCACCACTTCCAAACAGACTATTCCTTTGCCTCAGCATTAACTGGTATAACATGGATTTCAGGGAGGTGTACATCATTATCAGCATGGCAAATTCTGTCTGTAAGTTACCTGCTCAACTTGTACGCTCTGCTGCACATCAGAAGCCAGCACTCCCTCTCTTCAGTTTACCTAGTTGCTCCTGCAATGACAAAATATTATGAGAAATAATTTAGTTTGCACAATTCCAGGGAAAAATGGATTGTTCAGAGTCTGTTGGAGCTGATGAAGGTGTTCAGATTTGCTCCTTGTCCAGCAACTGTTCTATCTAAAGGTAGCTGAATCGTAAAAGCTATGTTGCCTGATTAAATAAGGAAAAATAAATATTAAAGTAATATGGTTACACATCTGCATGTGAGCCCTTCTGAGTTCTGCTTTAACTGTGGGTATCTGGGTGAGGTAAACTGGTGTGGAGTGTGGCACACAATTTCACAGAGCACATAGGAAAGGAAGCCTGTGTCATGCCAGGAAAGAAAACCACTAAGGGTTTTTTTTTTTCCCTGACTGGAAATCCTCATAAAACTGAATGTCTGAATTGGTAGGACACAATTCAGTAAGAGGAAAAAGTTTTTTGGTGTGGGCCTCGTTAATTCAGGGGAAAGCAGCAACTGGAGGACTGCAACTTTGGTGTTAGGTGGTTTTAGAGCTAGAGAGAGAGTTATTCCATGAGCTTAAAAACAATCATGGGAAGATTTCTCCTTCGTGGAGAAGGACATCTGGAAAACCTGACTACAGCGAGACCTGGCTGTTTGCCTGAAAGGGGATGGAACAGGAATGAAACAGTATAGTCTTTTCTGGGTATGGTTTATACAGGGGATTCATAAAAGCAGCTGACAAAGCTACAAACAGAAAGTTGGCCCAGAAGAGCATAGCTGCTGAAGAGAAGTGGCTGGAACTACAAAACCTCCAACATACTGCATGACAACATTTGGATATTTGGATTTTGATCCACCTGATTATGTAGCAACAGAAAAGAAAAAAAAAAGAGAAAGAAAAAAAAGAAAAAGAGGCAGAACACACACAGTACTGGGATAATGAAGTTGAAAAATACTGTGATAATTTATAGCAGCCTAGGCCTGGTGATACTAATTCCTTAAAACAGCTAAAATTACTTCTTCTGCATTACAAACACACACCCTGAATGTCGAGTCATGGGCTTGAAAAGAGTCAGGCCCCAGCCTGTGCTTAGCTTCTGTTCTGTGTTTGTGTTCTGGGTAATCAAACTGTTTGGAAACATCCAAGATGGCCAGGATGGGCAACTCAGACAAGGCAGATTCCTGCAGAGCAGCCTTGCCTCACACAGGGCAAGAACCCCCCGAAAGGCTGAATCTGGACAAGATCTGCAGAAAATGAGAAGCTCAGTGGGAACTGTCAATAGAGGTTGCACAGATGATCTTCTCCAGCAAGTGAGATTAGTGTCTGCCAAAGAGCAGGCAAGTGCTTACTTCAGGGAATTCAGGGATTTTTGTGTAATCGCTTTCCCTTTTCCTTTTTTCCCTTTTTCCTTTCCACTAACAATGGTACAAACCAGTGTGTTGGGGTGACTCAGAACAATGCTATGATTTATTCTTCTGTTGACTACATTGTTACCAGCCTGGAGGGGGAAAAAAAAAATTAGAGAAGAGGGTTAATCACACAATTTTTGAGAGGTAACCATTAGGTGGGAAAACACCCCCTCCCTGTGAACCAGATATGAGGGTGCACAACTGTATCACTCTCAGTGTTCTCCTCAGGAAGTGAAGCCACTCAGCAATTTGAGGCCAGACTATTTAGATGAGCCAGGGAGAGGGCACTGGTCTGTTACAGAACTGTGATTTTATGAAGAACCCCAGCAAACTTTTTGTCTTGGCTCCCAAATAAGAAGTAATAAGAAGTATAATCAATGAAGAGCTTCTGGTATTTCAAGGAGAGGCTTGAATTTTGGCAAATCACACTTTTATCCTTTCCTCCAGGAGTGTATCATTGACGAAGACTGTGAAGCAGGGAAATACTGCCAGTTCTCCACCTTCGAATACAAATGCCAGCTCTGCAAGCCCCAGCACACAGTAAGTTCTGACTGAGATGGGATTTCATGTGAACTTTAGAAACTCAGCAAGTTATTGTTGCTAATGTCAGCAAGCCAAAATTGACAGAAAGGAAGCTGCAAAGCTTTGTGCATGACGATAAAAAAATTTTCATGTTAATGTGGAGTAATTAAAAACCAAGGTTGGGATGGCCCAGCACCTACCCCTCTCCACACCTTTTCTTTGCAGTTCTCAGCAGAACACTTGTAGGATAAAGAAAGTGAGAATAGATCCTAGGAACTCTTGTGTTGTAAAGTGAACTCAGGCTGAAGGAGGTGGGATCAATTCTCTGACCTAGAATCTCGATGGTTACAGAGCATTTTTCTCCTTAATTAGCAGCTCTTAGTAGTGCCAGTGTAGTCCTACTCCTTGCCCTGTGTTAAGTACTGCCTGTGGGATCCACTGGAAAAGAAATACAGTTTGTGTGCGGCTGCCCAGACAGGGCTTTGCACAGGCAGGAAGAAGCTGCTGAAAGGCTGACCTGCCACGACTCTTTAGGATTATTAATCAAACTACCTCAAAAAGGAAACAAAGTGACACACATGGCTTTCATTAGCTTGATTCCTTAGGCGTTAGTAGTTGAAACACTGGGGCAATCGCCATACAAAGCAACCTTTAGCTAGAGATTTGCATTTCTGATTTGCAAAGAGATTTTTTTCAGAGAGATTTTTTTCAAAGATTCTTGGTGACCAATGAGGTCTGGTTCTTATTACAACTAAAAATGGATTTTAGTAAGACTTTTTTTTTTGTTTGCTTGTTCTTTGAAAACAATTCTTCTGAATAAGTTGTGAATTCTTGACTGCATTTGACAATGGAAAAAAAAAATCAGTAACGTTCTCCATTGATGATGTTTCATTTATTAATTTTTCTTTCCCATGATTGCAGAAGAGAGGGCCCCAGGGAGAGCTTAGAGCAGCATTTCAGTACCTAAAGAAAGTACCTTTGGTACCTAAAGTATCTAAAGGGGCTGCAAGAGAGCTGGAGAGGGACGTTTTGCAAGGGCATGTAGTGACAGGATAAGGGGGAATGGCTTTATATTGAAAGAGAGTGGGGTTAGATTGGATATTGGGAAGGAATTTTTCCCTGGGAGGGTGGGCAGGCCCTGGCACAGAGTGCCCAGAGAAGCTGTGGCTGCCCCTGGATCCCTGGAAGTGTGCAAGGCAGGGCTGGATGGGGGGTTGCTACTCTGCTGTGGAGGTTCCTGTCTGGCAATAGTTCCCTGTGTGCTTCAGTTCAGAAGTCAGGCAGTTCTACATAAGCAGTGGGAATACGACATATATTTAAAGTGCATGTTGTTTTCAGGCCCAGGGCCCAATTGTGAGTGTAGCTGTGTGTGCTAACCCTCACTGAGTGATGCAGTGCCGGCTCCCTGACCAGACTTTGTCCTTGGCAGCCCTGCTCTCGGGATGTGGAGTGCTGTGGGGAGCAGCTCTGCGTGTGGGGCCAGTGCAGGAGATCCACCTCCAGAGGGGAGAATGGCACCATCTGTGAGAACCAGCACGACTGCAGCCCTGGCACATGCTGTGCTTTCCACAAAGGTACACGGGGCTCCATCCTGTCCATTGCAGCATGCAGGAGCCTTGGCGTGGGGCTTTTTTTAGCCCAGGTGGGTGGGAACCCTGGGAGCTGAGAATTTTAGGCTTTCTGTGCTGACAGGGACTACCCCCAAGAAAAGACTACATTTGAACTGAGGCCGTGGAAGAGGCTTCCAAAATTAAGTGATGGCACTGGGATTATGGGTGTGTAGTCTGAATATAAGTGTGTAATATCACATGGTATGTGTATTTTAGTGTATGGTAATATGCATGGGGCCATAGGGAGGATCTGGGGCATTGGCAAGGTTCTTCTTCTTTCACCTTCTTCTTCATGGGTTTGGGTGGTGTATTGTAATTGGGGGAAAAAATCTGCATTGCGGGCCACAGATGTTTGGTTATTGGGTTAAAAGCAAAAATAATTTAGGTGTCATCTCATAACTGGACAATTTGTGCTTAAAAGACTTTGGAAAGAGTTAGAGACACAGCCATTTTTCGCCTTGCCAGCTAGAACTCACAACTCATGAGACTGTACTACAGATGAGAATTAATAAACATCTGAGTTCGAACATGAAAACTTCATCTCTCAAGCATTTAATCCTGGCTCTGACAGAAGAAAAGAAGATAAAAACCCCATACAGGGGAAGTGGTTAAATCTCTACAGAACCAGCAGGTTGTTCTCCCTCAGCCTGTGGAATGCGCTGGGTTAACTCCATTAGAAAACTTCGATAGAATTAGGAGTGAGAAACAGCCTGATGGGCTGAAAGCAAAGCCCGTTGCACACTAAAGGTGAGACCAGCAGAAGAAGCACAAAAATGAGCATTTCTAAAGGGGAGTCTTAGGCATTTAAAAACAGCTGAGCTCTACGTCAAGTTTACACACAATAGAGCAAAAATGAGAGAATTAAAAATATGCAGAAGAGATTGATGAGCTGGCTGAAAGTGGCTTCTCCTTCCTCTCAGCAAGCAGCCCATCAGAACCAGACTGCAGACACATTTCATACTCCAGGTCTCATGTGAGCCTTCCAGGGCATCACACCACACAGTGGTGACCAGACAGCCAAGAGGCGCAGAGGAATGATGTCCCAGATTATGTTGTCAGTCCACATGGGAATGTGAAACTTCATTTACAGAAGGAAGCACAGAAGAGAAGGTCTCAGGCCTGAAATCAATCCTCAGTCCTGTCTGGTTGGGGTCCAGTTTCTTCTACTTTTCTATACCCATCAGTTCCTCTCTGCATTTATCACAGTTCACCTTATTTCAGTAGTGACAGGACACAATTCCAGCCAGCTCCCTGCTCCAGGTACGTACTTCCCTGGCTTTTTTCCTTGCTGTGAGCCAGAGCAGACCTTGGACTGATGGTTGGGCCTGTCCCACTCTCAGCCTGCTGATGGATCAGGCTGCCAGGGCATTCCAGGAAAACAAAGGAGAAAGCCCCAGAACCATTTAAAAGTGAAGAGGATCTGCTCATCTTCCCCATGTTGATATTGAGCATTATGTAGTGGACCTTATTTATGCTAAATAAGTTTGGTTAGGAAGGAACAAGATACATAATTATAGGGAAAAATTATATATATATATAAAAATAAATAAATATAAATAAAAATAGGTAAGAACATTGATGAGTATCAATAGAATACTCTTACTAGAATATAAAATAGTGCTATTGATTAATAGCAATGAATTTTTATTCTCTATGGCTGGCTGCTTTAGCAAGGGCTTTAGGGTTTTACAGGTTAGGCCTAACCTCAAGGTCTTTCTCCATCACTAGAGTATTGCAGATGGTTGTTCTGATAAAGTTTATGTGTTTTTATATAAAACTGTAGTAAAGTGTGAAGGATTTGCTGTTCACTATATATAATGTTTTGAAATTGAGAACTGATATGTCATGTACATTCAAGCATGTGTCTGTGCAGACACACATAGATGTGTTTTTTGACCAAATCTGGTTTAAAAACTTAGATTTGGAATTCTTCTCATATTTTATCCTGCCATATGAGGTGACTGAAGACAAGAGGAGGAAGGGAGGTTCAATAGGAACATCTGGAAGAGCTGACTTGCAGACTGAGACTGGGAGTTGCTGACATGAGGAAACCTACAGCACACAGCCTTCTTAAATAATTTCTTACACAGGCTGAAATTCAGCCCTGTGTAGTAATGAGGGTACCAAGCCCCAGATGCCATCAGACAGCTTTGCCCACAGCAGAATTTATAAAATAAATTAAATGTCTGAGTTGTAGTTCTTGAAACCTCATTAGTTTCTGAACAATTGTTCTGTATTTGCAGCCTCTGCAAAGAAATAGGAAAAATAACAGAGTTTAAGACAGAGAGGTATGTCTCTATTCAGATTTCAAACCATTAATGCTACTCACTGCAAAGGATTGCTTATAATGTTAGTTTTTTTGGGATTAGAAGAGTTTGAAATCTCTTAAGAGATGGAACTGTGCTGTACTGCCTTGACAGCAGTCTCTTGAGTCAAGCTGATCTTGCTCATTAAGGATGAACTTCAAATGTCTTACTCCCACCTAGTGGAAAAAACGTGGTTATGGCTCCCTATCATCTAAAAAGAGACCGAGCCTGACTTTTTATATTTTGCATGCAGAATTAAACGTGAGCTCACCCCAGTTCAGCAGAGAGCTAAGGGCTTCTCCTAAAATGCCTTGCCTTTGGCCCGCAGAGCTTCTGTTTCCTGTGTGCACACCCTTGCCTGAGGAGGGTGAGCCCTGCCATGATCCTTCCAACAGACTTCTCAACCTGATCACCTGGGACCTGGAGCCTGATGGAGTGCTGGAGCAGTGCCCTTGTGCCAGCGGCTTGAGCTGCCAGCCTCAGAGGTGAGCACCAAAGCTAGGCAAACAGGCTGCTTGGAATTTTTTGAGGGGTCGGTTTCTGTGGTAAATAGCTACAGAACTTGCAGGTTCTGCCTCCCTAGAAAAGGTTTTGGCAGCTTTTCTCATCAGTAGCATTCAAGCCTTCTGCTTTGTCCCACACAGATGTGCCTAGCTGAGTTTGGCAACACGTTAATCCAGTATGAATTAAGTATGTGAATTAGTGAGGCTGGTACTGCTTTTTAATCAGTCGCTGCCACCAGTTGTTGAGATGCATCATTCCAATGCCATTGTCTGCATACAGTCCCCGTCCACCAACTCTCTATGTGAGACTGGGCTTCTGTCAGGTTTTTGCTTGCTTTAGAATGTAAGATATGTTAAAGGAATTTTAATACAAACTTTTCATAGGTTGTGCTTTTAATATTTCTTTAAAAGGAGCTATTTGCATAATCAGCAGTTTCATTGGCAGAAAGTGAGGTAATTCCAGTTTTGCTCAAAGCATTTTTAGAATATCTATGTTTTCTATGAAATAAATTCTCCAAGTCTGCTCCTACATTACCAGCATCATATTAAATTCCAACAAGACATCATAGCTGGGATAGAGATGCAGGTTAATATTTCTCTTTTCTGTGTCCAACTCCTACGTTTTTTCATGCTTGAAAAGGAATTGGGTAACATTTTGCTTAATAAATGTCATCTAAGGAAGCAAGCAGAACTGATCCCATCCTTTCAGCACCAAAATTTTTGTTAATGTGCCATTAACCTCAGGGAAGGTCTGTCAGCAAATGTCAGGTCTAGTAAGAACGTTTCAGATAAGGATACAGAAACACAGAAATGAATTAGCGTGTGAATGTAGCTGAACTGTCCAGAATTCTCTATCTGAATGTGAAGATTCAAATACCTGTTTTTTTGGAGGGTCACTGCTCTCATTTACCAGGATCAAACATTTTGTGCTAAGACCACTCTATGTGGAAATCACATTTGTAACTCTCCAGCTGTCAAGCATGTGAGAATCAGGTGCTTGTGAAGTTAGCTAGGGTAGACCCACTGTCCATTTAACATGTTTTCATGTGGGAAGGGAATGGAGAATTCCATAGACAGCAGAACTCAAAATGATGTACTGTATGACCAGATGTGCCTTTTCCCAACAGCCACAGCACTACATCTGTGTGTCAGCTGTCTGCCAATGAAACACAGCAAACTGAAAAAGAAGATCCCTTAATCATGGATGAAATGCCCTTTCTCAGCCTGATCCCCCAAGATCTCCTCTCTGATTATGAGGAAAGCAGTGTCATTCAGGAAGTGCGTAGGGAATTAGAAAGCCTGGATGACCAAGTAGGTTTGAAGCCTGAGCCTGACTCAGCTCAGGAGCTGGTTTTGGAAGATGAAATCTAAAGCCCAAGCACCAGTTTAGTTATTTCTTTCTAGATTTTTTTGTTTAGTGTCTTGCTTCTAAGAACCCTGAACACACACTGCTGGATAGAAGTGCAATAAACAAGGTCTTCAAGGAGCATCCTTCTCTGTGCACCAAACCTGCATGTCCCACCTACTGTGGAATTCTTTCAGTCCCTGGACCAAACCTTCTGCCAAATGGGAACCTTAGGAGTGCCCTTCTGGATTTGTACTTTCCCCTTGTATGTTGGAAATAAACTTCTTAGTACTTGTACTCATTAAAAAATACACACAAGCATAAATAGTAACCTTTGAATACAGATGTTCAGAGTTGTTTTATTTCTCTAGGCCAAGAACCATCTACTCTGACACTGTTGCAGTCATAGATTTTAAAGAATTTTTAAAGGAATTTTAACTTTTTTCTTTAGCATTGGATTGCACTTTTAATACACTTCATAGGCATAAATATGTGCATGTTGCAAGATGTGATTGTTTTTACCATACTAAAAGGTCACTGATTTCAAAAGTCAATAGCAAGCTAAGAGTAAAATCTGACCCCCAAACTCCAAGTGTCCCACCAGTTTGCTACCATGGCTCCTCCACTATTAATGGTTTTCTGGCATATAGATTTCACCATCTGTTGTTGCACGTGGTAAAACAAGATGTGAGGTTCCAGCCAAGAAACCTTTCATGGTGCTTCTTCCCAAATAATCCCTATTGCTCATGTCGAGTTTGGAACAGCAGAGCACCAAGAACATGAGCACGTGCAAAAGACTGTGCTACCCATCTGCACATCTTTCACCACTTCTGGTGTATGAAGGCTTTTCAATAAATGCCTTTTCAAGAAATTCCTTGGGTACCAGAATGAGTAATTAATAGCCATTATCAAAAACAGGGAGGGTATTTCATTGTAACTGTCTGAGTTTTGGTTTAAGGATTCTACAACCCATTCTCACACCAACACACACACACAGACACTGTCTCTGAGAGTTCACTGAGTTTACCCTCCCTTTCTATCCCTAATAAAATGATTGTGCTTTAGAGACAGCCCCATCTATACAAGGAGAAGGAATTAAGTGCCACTGCAATTTTCCTGTTTAAAAACATATCCATGAGAGCAGTAACTGTCTGTGAATACTGCCCTCTTAAGGACAGTATTGTCCATTCAAGTTCTTGGTGCTGCCATCCCCGGATTTAATCTCTACACTTTTGCCTTTCCAAATGTCAAAGTTTGAAGAAAATTCACAATCCAGTTGATAGGTAATTTTTTTCTCTCTTCCAGAAGCTCTAAGGATGCTTTAGCAGTCTGTATCTACGGCAAATGGTAGTTTAATGAAGTACCTGACATAGAGGATGGTATTCCCCTCTCTGCTCCCTTTGCCCCCACTGCCAATCTCACGAATGTTGGCCAAGAGGCAGCACAGGACAGTCAGAAGAGGAATAAAGAGGGAATGCCTCTGTGCAATGCCTGCTTCTCAAGGTGCCAGATTACTTAGCATTTTTAGGTTACTTTTAGGTTCCAGGGTGCAAGGAAGAACTGAAGGTTCTGTTATTGATCATCCCTTTCCCTCTGGCGTGGAATTTAGCTGCCAGACATACTTGGAACTTGGAGGTTTCACTGGTGAGAAATTCAGTTCTGGAAAGGGAAACTCAACAGTTGGAGAAAAATTTGGTGTGAATGTAAAGAGGAGCAGCAGCCGGGCTATAAACCAGCTCCTATAACACTCTGTACGTGGAGGGGATGTGCACATACACACAAACACACAGCCTTGCAATTCCAGCCTTGGGGAATTCTATATTTCCATAAAACAATTCCATAATTTTTTAAATAAAAAACACAGTATTTAATGATTAAAATAACACAACAGAATGAACAAATGTTTTATTGGCATGTTCATTGTTGTAAACAGCATCTGGCATGAAAAAGTTTACCAAAATCTTTGATTGTTATAAATTAGATGGTTTTTCCAAAAACTATGTAGAATTGTTCTCTATTGATCTTTATGGACCAAAGCAAAAAATTGCTGTTCCTAGGCTTTGCAATGAAATCATGTTGACTGCATCAGTCTTTGCACCACAGCCTGAACTACCGAGTTCGTACGTTGAGGTGTTAAGAGGTTGCCCCGATATTTGACTACATATAGCTATGGAATCAGCTCTGGGAAAAATAAACTGACTTTCAGTAGGTGGAGAAGATACAAACTTGTAATAGTCTTAAAAACAAAATGTACAAAAAGTAGCGGAACAGAACAAAAACTTCATTAACAAGGGGAAGTACAACCCTAAAGTACCCAGCATCGTCAAACATAAAATGAATACAAATTTAAATAGGCAACTATACTTCCAAATGTACTCAGTGAATGTTGATATGTGTAAAGAAATAGCATGGTAAATAGCTGAACTGCAGTTCTGGTAAATGGATAGGGCAGATTTTATTTACACATCGAACGCAATACACTAGAGCTGCTCATTGGTAACCTATTAAAACCCACTTTACCTTACAACAGCACTTCTGCAAACAAACAATGCCTGCCCGCAGCTTCCTGCAGACACCTCTCAGAGCCCCTGTTTTATGGAAGAATATTCTAAAACCTGACACTTGCAGCACTCCCACGCCCGGCCCTTCCCCGCTGCTTTCCTAGAACCAATGTGTTAACATTTACTCCAGACTCTCTGATGAGGTAATGCGTGTATCAGTGAAACAAACAAGAGAAAAGGATTCTTTCATGGCCTTTGCACAGCTTTTATTATTAAGCTATGAGTATCCTGTTGGAGGCTAGTTTCACTAGCTACTACGTGCACACTGTCCTCAACAACTTCCACTCGTTTCCCTCCCCGCCCGCTTTTGAGTTCTAATCTTTTTATTTGCACATCCCTTTTAGCTTTACAGTACATTTGACTATAGTGCACAACATGATTCCAAGTCCCACAGTGCCCAGCGGGGCCCTGCCTGTGGCCGGCACGCCCGGCTCTGCTGGTGTCAGCGCTTTACACCTAATGAATGTCCTGCCGTAATGGCACTACACAGTAGTAGTGAACCTTTTGATTGGAAACAAAAAAAATTCCCCAGGGAAAATGCTATAGCAAGTATCAGTCTTGAGTCAAATCTTTATTTGGTGCTCCATCCAGATAAATTTTTAGTGCTTTTTCTTTGCGGGGAGAGTAGGTTACCCGGTGCCCAGTTTTCTGGAGTCTGCTGCTTTCTTTTTTCATCAGTTCATTTCTTTGCTCATCTGCTAATTCCATTAATTCTTCAGTTTTATCCCTAAAATGTAAACACATGTTCAAATTCAGATCAATACATTAATGACAAGTAGACTTCTGCCTTTTTTCTTTTTTGGTTGAAGCATCTTAGTAAAAACCACAACTAAACATAATACTTCTCAGGGATTGCTTTATTCTGCAGGAACAGGCAATGTGTCTAAACCTGCCTTTCCAGCAGAAACATTCAGTGTTCTGCCTGACTACAGACCAGGGCAAGGAACAAGCCCATACTCCTCCATCTCTCTTACTCCTGTTCTTTATAGACAATCACAGAGCTGCTCTGCCTTTGGTCTCAGTGCCAACAGCTGGAAGCAGTGTGTCAGCCAGTCCTTACCAGATGTTCTCCCCAGTCATTTTCATCAGGACCAGCACATTATTAACCAGCTGCTTTTCCCCAGCTCACATGCAATTATGCGAAATGCTACAGTAATGCGTCCATGAGGTTGCCCCACACACCAAGTTTAGGAGAAATGACAATATTCAAGCTCTCAGTTCTCAACTCCTACCCCAGGCTACTGCCACCAGCTGATGAACATTTTTTCACATGAACAGAATTTTTAGCATAACAGGCTTTTTAGAAAGAATCCATATTAATTGCTCAAAGGAATAAACTCGGACAATAAAATCCTTGCTCTCCAAAACCTACAGCAAGACTCTCACTAACACAACATGGGATATGGTTCTATTTTAAGAAATAGAATCCAGATACACATTCAAGCATAGGAACTAGCTTTAATTTCAGTGGTTTGAGAGGGAGGATTGAGTAAAAAGGTGCAGTGCTCATTTTCTTAAACTTAATTAATATTCAGGCTTTTAGGAAGCTGAGGAGCACAAATATTCCAGCTGAATGTTCTAAACCTTTTCTTTAAGGTAACAAAGAGTACTTTATGTTCCTGTCCATTACGTCACCCCACAAATGTTAACCACAGCTTTTTTTTGGTGTGGTTTATTATACTGTAATGAAATACACACCTATAAAATATTACTGCACCATCATCACAAATGTACAGGGGCCACACATTTAATGTAGATACTTTCGGATTCCAGTCCAAGTCTTGATGAATCTCTAGTATGGAAATGTCACATGGAAAGGTTCCTCTACCCTGAAAAAAGCAATTACTTAGTGAATACAATAAAACTAATAATCACACATCTCTGCCATTAAAATACACAAATTCTTACTTACCTTTGCAAATTCGATGTTTTCTAAGGGTATTCCACTTATTTCACTTAGCTGTGAAGAGAAATGGTGGGTTTAATACTATGCCAAAGCAACATTACACAGTGTCTACACAAAGTCATTAGTTGCCAAATCTAGAAGCTGAATTATCTGCAAGTCCTGCAATGTACAAAATTACAGTGACAAGTACACATTCTTAACATTTCTGAAGTTACCAGTGTGTGTCACAAGTCACGCTTGCTGTGACAGCATTTCATCACACTTCTCTTAATACTGAAGGGGAGACAAAAAAAGGTCATAGAAACAATTAATTAATAACATTCAAGTTCCAAGATATAAAGAGACCAACTGTCTCATGTTAAACCCTGTGTAACATGGAAGGTGTTATCCAGTCAACCTGGGAGAAGGCACAGCTGGAAAATATGCATGACTAAGACTCACCTCCACACACCTGCACTTCCTACCAGAACTTAAAAAAATAAAATTGCTCCCTACACGCCAGTTCTTAAGGCAAGAAAACAAGGGCAGCCAACTCTTTCTTCAGATACAAGTGAGGAGGAACCGACTGCACGCAAGAACCTGTAGTCATAACTTCATTTCTAGGAATGCAAGAAAGCAGCCCATAGCTTAACCTGTGTAAAACATAAACCCAGCCTGTGAACTAACACCCCTAATTTATCAATTGTCAGGGTCACTGACACCAGCATTTTTACTGGTCTCAATAGCCAAGGTGGCCTCCTAACAACTGGGTATTGGCATGTATAAATAAACACTTCTCCAAGAGTGGACCCTGTGATACACCGGATTAACAAAACAGTCTCAACAGGAGACATTCCTGACAGATTTCTGCTGGGATGACACAGCTCTGCTTTACCTCATCCTGGCCTTAAGGAAAACCAAACCATACCACACCCATACTTCTTTTCAACCAAGACATACTTCAACCTACTTGATTCAGCAACACCACCCCCTCAGCAACAGCTCTCAAATTCAAATATGAGGAGGCTGAAAGGTTTGGTATTTCGGGATAATGAAACATCAGCTTGAAAAAAACACAAAGAGGCAATAACTCAGCTTTTCTTTCATGTGTGTTTTTTGAGGATAAGGGACACAGGTACTAATAAGCTGCTTAAACCTCAAGACTTGACATTTTCTTTGCATGTATTCACTTGAATGCTTTCAGACCAGACCATTAAGTGAAACTAAGAAGTAAAGTTGATAATTCATGTGGTTTGGTAATGGGATGGGATAGGTTATCAGTTCCTGGGGAAAAAAACATCACCATGCAACAAGATTTTTGGAATTACAACATCCTTGTTCTCCCCACCAGAGAACATCAATAAGACTCTCTGTCATCACAAGAAACTTGCATCATGTTACACATTTTACCTTCTCTTTTAATTCTTCGACACTGCTGCTTTCTAATACTACTTCCTGGAAAGAATCTAATTTCATCTCTGATGGCCTCCATCGTCTCGATAAAACAGCAAGTTGTGACATGGATTTCATCTTTTCTACTCCTAGCAAAGAAAGAGAATTTTTTTGTATTAATATCAAAAAATATCCTATTTTAAATTAGGGTTTGTCTATAGCTTAAAGATACTCTAATATGGAAGACTGCCCTAGAGATACGTACACAAATTAAGTAACGGAGTGTGCTACAAGCAGTTCACTTGTGAAAAAGAGGAAGAGGAAAGGACTGATTTAGTTGAAGTATTCTGTTATCAGCTCCTTTAAAGGAATACTTTATGGGCAGAATATCCTTGAGGCCTACTTTTCTTACCCTTCAACTATGCTTTTGAATTCAGAATCTAGATTTTAAGTGTATATGCTTAAGGAATGCTTAAGAAATGGCATAATTTAAATGATACTTAAGTAGAATTCCAGAAACATTCTGCTCTCTAATATTTGATTCCAAAATTGTTTTGATGAACGAAAGTTTCTGTTCCAAATTCCTTCATGACAGAAATGTTTTTTCAATCCTGTCTGAAAACTACTAAATGACTGAACTGCTGTTCCAACTTAAAATTACACAAATGTATTATGTATCTGCACATATTTCAGCTATCTAGTCATCACCAATACTAATTCAAAAATAAATCATTACCATCAAGTATTTCTAAGAAGACCTCCCAGTTGCTGGAAATATTGATATCTTCTTCATAGATATGATAATCCAGAAACACAGTGCCTGGATTCTTCCAGGTTTTCTTTCGTAGGCGAAACCTGTAAGTACATCATAAAAAACCCCAGTGAGCTTCTATCTACTCATGAACACTTAGCACTGACAGAGATCAAAACTGAGTATTTTCTGACAAAACTGAAGTACTACAACTCATTGATTCAAGGTTTGGTGAAGTTTAAGAGGAAAAAGTTTAATGTTCTGAAACAGTCCTGACAGCCGGGTGTCAGTGCTGGCTTAGTCCTGAATCATTCATAAACACAAGGGAAACAACTCTGTATTCCACTTGTTCAGTACAGGAAATACGTAGAGATTTAAACAAAGAAAACCATTTCCTAATTAGAGATTACCCAATTATGGTAAAGGGCAGACAGCCCAGATCACTGCTGTACACACACACCCACCATGATCCTGCACAAGCAGTTTGCTGCAGTGATCTATGCTGGGCTTGCATGTAGAGAGCAGGTGACTTTTTTAAGAATTGATTTGCCTAATGTTCCCCTTTCTGAAGGAAATTGTCATTAAAGAGATCTAAAGCTGCAGACATGTTGCACACAAGCAATTCTGTAAATATTATTCCCTCCAGAATTCTTTCTGCGTGAGATGAAAGCCAAGAATTGCTGAATTAGTGTTTGTATTCACAAACTGATTCAAAGACCATGGCAATTTATTTCTGCTTCTTCCATTACTTTCTTTCTCCACAAGAGGAAAGAAAACCTCAAACACATTTTAAAATGGTACTTAATCAGGTTTACCTGTCAATTGTCAAGTCTAGGCCACATTGTTCTCGAAGCTGAGGAAGCAGCTCCTCTTTGGACTGTCGGACAGTCATTCCTTTAGCAAAAACTGCATCTAGAAGAAACTTGCATGGCTGTGAACATAAATAGAAAGAGACTAAAGACAGAATTCTTTTGAACACTAAACTACCTTTGTTTATACTTTGTGACCAGTCTCATCCACCTGGCAAAATGATCAGTAGAAGGTTTCTCATTAACAAGGCAGGCAGTGAATTCATTAAAAAGGGGGAGTAACTAATTTGCATAGCAGCAGCCCTTTGGCAGGGCACTCCAACCCTCTGACTGCCTGGGCAGAAATACTGCCTGTGCTGTGCTGCTAACTGCTGCCATTGCATTCACATTCCACACAATGGCAAAGGAGCTTCCAAATTAAGTAAGCCACAACATCATAAAAATGCCACTTTCTTGGCTTTCATGGATCAGACACAACTCCATGACTCCATGGAAGTTGTCTTTAAATTTATCTTATTTCCTGCTCTAGCAGGTCAGTTAGTCTCTTATCTATTATTAATACATATTCTGCAGTTTTGTCCAAAAAATAAAATTAAAGTGCATACAAAGTCAACTTCTAAAGACTATGTAGGCAATCTATCCAGTCTACAGTCTATATAACCACTTCTGTATCTTTCATATCCCAGAAGATATAACAAGCTTATGAGCTGCTTTAGTGCAAGAGAGGCATTTTGTTTCAGGCTTGCCTTATGCAGAGAGGACCATTACCCAGATAAACTCCCTGACAAGCATTATCTGAAGCACATCAATGGGATGAATTAGACCAGTTCAGCATCACCGAAAACCACAGCCACAGCAAACACAGTTTCTTCTTTGGGGAGAATGCGAGGTGACTGTCATGCATTTAAGGGAAACAAAGAAACAATTCACTTGTCCTCCATTTATGCTACAGAAATAAAGACACTAGAGAGATAGTGTAAATCACATTCCAATTGCATACTTGGAACAGAAACCATCTCCAACTCCCTTTCTAAATCCAGAAAAACTTGCACGGAAATGTGAAGAAAAGGAGGAGTTTCATTTTTTTCCAAGATTTCAAAGCAAAACCTTGGTCAAGGTAAATTTTAATATTTTCATGAATCAGTATTGAAACATTCAATGCCTTACCTCAGGCTCATTTACCAAGAGTTGATAGACTTTAACTCTGTATTCACCCTTCTTAAGGGCTCTTCCAAGCCTAATAGTTATCTAGAATGCAAAAGGAAGAACTGGTATCAAAATCAGAATTGTATTTTGTAACATGCTACCAAGACCAAAATAATTATTTCACCTGTTAAAAATTAACTTCATCTACATTGTACCAATATACTTTCAATGATTCAAAATAACTTCTAAATAACCTTATTGTCATCAGAAAATGACGAAAGGGTCTCGTTCAGCCGAACACTCTCAAACTCTTGATTGCTGGCATAGACTCTAAAGACTTTGAAGTGAGAAGATGGAACTCCAACAAAAGGCTCCAAGTGTTGCTTGAAGGCAGACAGTGTAATTCTTTTGTCAACATGAACCATCAGCCCTAAGCAAAAATAAAGAAAAAAATGGTATGAAACACCTTGCTACCAAAAAAAAAAAGCATTCTCACATACAATTTCCATATATTTAGAGTTAGCACTTGCAGCAAAACAGTACTGAAAAGTCTGAATTATATTTACATTTTATCTAATTACATCATCATAACCTTTAAAACCTTTGCTGTATTTTAGGTGTATATAGGCAGATATTTCTGGGGGACACAGCAGTTCCAAACTGCCTTGGTTTGCATCCAGTGATGTAGTACAGTAAAGCAGTACCTTGTCTGTTCAGAAAGAAAACATGGAGCAATTGCAGATAGCGCTCCTACAGCTTTCCCTGCCTCAAGGGACAGGGAAGTGCTTTGGTGCTGGGACTGGCCAAGCACAGGCCACCCAACCCCTTCTATTTTCCTTCCTGGCTTTCAGCATTAAAAAGGTTAATTCCATGTTCTGGAAGGCCACAGGGTATCACAAGACAAGCTCAAATCCACAATAAGGGACTTTTTCATGAAATAATGTAATTATGGAAAAACTGTAGTAACATGAAATTCTGGAAAGTAAAGGGAACAGTTTACCTTTAGAAATTGTGTTTCTTAACACATGCAATTTGTAGTACACTACAAACAATGTCGTGATTATACAATGTCATGACGCTTTAGAATAAACTATTCAGAATACTGAAGTGAACAAATAAATTATACTAAAAAGAAATAAAAGCTTTCCCCTTGCAATAATCACTTATGCAGTTGATTATTAACATCAAAACTACTGCAAACAACTAGACCTACCAAAACAAAACAAGGAAAAATGAAAGCAGTTCAGAATTAGCCCCAAAAAAAGACCATTCCAAGCTAAAGGAGTAATTTTATCAAAGCTTTAGTAGATCCAAATCAATTTCTTTGTGCAAAATTCTTCTTTATCTATTACTATTACAATCAGAGTTTCTGGACTGACATGAAAGCCTTTGCCTTTTAAAATAGTTATCTTACATCCTGCTGCTCTGTAATTATTATTCTGTTCGTTATAAAGCACATGCAGGTACAGAGCATTGTTGAAATTATTTATTTTTTTGACAGCTATATATCACTTAGGCTCTTTTACTGAACTTTTTTGGACACTTTCATGTCAGCCATATGCCTCACTGTACCCACTGTATTTCAGTTAGTGAATTAAATTGTCAGTATTAAGTATATTTGAATTTTCCTTTCCTAGTCAAATGACTACGACTTTTCAGTTTTGTTAGCCTAAATGGTAACAGAAATATGCTGTTTTAACCACATTAAATAAGTTCATTCTGAAACAGGTGAATCAGCGGCAGCAGATGCAACTATGATCCTTTCACTGGAGGACAACTCAGCTTGTTCTCCAGGGAACACTATCAATACACGTAAGTAGATGTTCATTTTCTTAGAAACAAGAGTAAGACACTTTTCAAATCTGTAATCACTTACTACAAGCTCAAAATTAGACTAGAGTTTTGCTGAACATCACATCCTGTCTGCACTTTCATTAGCTTTAATTTGACATTATAATCAAGTTTTTCAATATTGCCATTAGACTTTTTTAAAATGGCATATGAATTAAGTAGAAAACCCCACAGAATTATTTTAAGGTGCTTAAAAAAGAATACATACATTTTTGCCCTTCTCCTGAACCCTCCTCTGCAGTGTACGGTTCTGATTTAAAGTACATATACTGTGCTTCTCCTCTGCTCTTGCCACTTTCATCATATTCACTGTCTGTTCCAGAATCCTCCTCTGCTGTGTCCCAGGTTTCCTTCTTGCCCTGATTGGCTTTTGATCGCCTGCTACTGGTGATGCTGTGAGAATCCAGTCCATTAGCCAGGGGCAGGGGGGCATTGTCCACGTTGCACAAAGTGTCACTGCTGTGGCTGGAGCTGAGGATGTCACTGTCCACTGAACTTGTACTCCTGTCGTTATTGACATCTGAGTCTGACCGCTCCTCGGACTGCAGATTCTCTGGATCAGAAATCTGAATTTGGTTGTCAAGTTCTCTGTTTTCTGCTGATGCTGAAGAGTCTATTTCATTTAAAGGTGATTCAATGTTTTCAAAATCACTGGCTTCTGTGCTTTTGCTGCTGTCTCCATTATCTCCCTCCTGCTGCTGCTGTTGCTGCAGGGACAAGCTTTTAAGTTTTTCAGTGCTTTCTTCCAAAATTGCCTCTACAGATTTCATATTACCTATAGGTCCTTTTACTCTTTCACAAGGTTCCTCCAAGTTGCCTGCACCCCCACTAGACTTCTGATAAAGTGCCCGTCTGAGCTGGGATCCAGGAGCTTGCTCTGGCAATGAAACGTACAGTCTGATCGTGTTTGCGTGGCGATCCAAAAGCTTCCACAGCTGAGAGTCTGTGTATGTCACATGACGGTCCAAAGACTCTGAGCTTTCAATGAACACCTGAACACAAAAGAAGTGTTGCATCACCTAGTGTTATTTTAAATAAATGCAACAGCAAGCACAGGGTTGAGCACAGATTATAAATAATGCCATCAAGAAATATCACCTTTTATCAAAATGTTAAAATACATGCTCAGAAAAAAGACTGAGGAGTCTGCAGTATAATTATTTCACTTTTCCTTGTTTTCCATGTCAAGCTGAAGTGAAATGTAAGCAGAGTGACCATCTGCAGTAAACACATTCAGAAGTGGATTCATAAATCACTCTGTGTGCACCCTTCACCTGTGCATAGCACTCCTAGGGTAGCAATGAGCCCCACCACTGCAACAGACTGTATTTTCTAGTACAATGTCATAAGGAAGTTTTAAATGTATACATGTGCAAGCAGTAGTGCAAATCAAATGTCTCTCTTCCTTTTGTCAAAGGGCTCCATGCTGTAACGACACCGATTGTGAAAGGCCTCTAAGTAACTGAATAACAACTCAGGGCCATTGTTTTGCTCAGCTGTGAGCCATCAAAGCCTTCCTTAATGTTTCTTCATCAAGAAGATTTAACATTGAGCTTTTCTTCAGAGACAGAGGATGTGCAAAACGTGCTAAAAGATGTGCTCTTTCTACTGTAGTAAAAAAGAGCAAAGTATGCATTTAAAACGTTGAACTTATTTGAGTACTAATTATTATTTTTCTGAATGTATTACACAATTATTATTGGAAATACTTATTAGAAGTATTTTTTGAAAAAATAATGTAAATTGTCCAGGGGGAATCTTCATAGTGAAAACTACTGAATTTAAGAAAGAAACCCACCAAAAACTTGCTTTTAGTTTTGATTTTTTTTTTTAAGTAAGTTTAATACTGAGAGCAGGCGGTTTAGCAAACACATCCAGCAGGCTTCATACCAATATATCAATCTTTGCTCCCTAAGAATACTTGAATTGTAACCATTCATCATAAGGCTATTAAGCTCAGCATCATCTGGACCAGAGTATCAGCCAGATAGATGTCTGACTCTCAATCCACTCTCTCCTATGTATGCTTGGTTTCATGCATAGCCTAGAGTGTTCATTAGTACCACTGTGCTGGGCACAGAAACCCCACACACTGCAGAGCAAAATATGTGACATTTATCCATTATCAATTCCATACATACTTCCATGCCCTTTACAACACAACTGGTAAACACAAACACAAGGAATGAACAATTTAAAAATGAGAGCATGTACCTTGTTGCTTCTAAAAAAGCCTTCAGCTTTCAGTGTTTTGCTGGATACATTCAGCAGACGCAGGTCATTGTAGCACCGCTCCAACACCACCCTCATTGTTTCAGCGGGCAGGTGCGTGGCCTAGAGCAGGACATGGACAGGGAGATAACGTGCATCACACACACTTTCAACACTGAAAAAGTGCTTCCTTTCTGGGATTATTCACAGGGAAATGAGCAGGTTTGTCTACCAACTTCGAAACTGCCCAAGAGAACATGCGGGGAAACCACCCAAAACTGTTCAGTCCCAGTGCCTTTCCTCCACCCTTTAATATGCAGCAAGTGTCAGTTTTTCCAAAAAGTCAGATGCATAAAATGGCCTGGCTTTGCAAAGAACTGGAAAATTATTTATGACAATGGTCTTATCTTTAATGTATGAACCAATTGAAAATTAAAAATATTCCTGAACAACAGGTTTTGCACACTGATCACTTAATTATGAGTTAGACTGAACTCAAATCACTGGAATCATATTTTCTAACAAATGTCATGAAGTTACACCAACCACTAAATTATTTTACACAGAAATGAGCAAATGCAATCTCCATCTTCCAATGCAGTGGAAGCAGTAATGTCCCTTGGTTTAAAACCATGTAAAAATCAATTTGCATCTTAGTAACAAGTGGCTGATGGGATGAAAAGGAGAGATTGTACAAAGAACGTGGACAGCTTTGGATATTAGGTTTCAAATACTAAAGCTGGGGGGAAGTTACACTTTGGTTCAGTTGTATGAGAACAGTTCACTAGTTCTGTCACCAGCTGGACTCTCAAGTGAGGCTGTTAAAGATGCTACATCTGGATGGAAGCAAGAAGCAGCCTGCTGCTTTCTGCAGGAGTGAGCAGGTGGACAAACTCAGCTGTAGAGTCTAACTGAACCCTGCTGGGCAAGACTCAGAGCATGATCTGCAAAAGCTGCAGGCTCTCATTTTAGGTATGTAAATTATGACACATTTCACAGTCACAATGAACGAAAACCCTTTAACACAAGTCCTTAAGGACTGTAAATTACCTTTGAAATTAGCTGTTTAAACTCTGAAACTGTTTGATTCAAATAAGCTCGCACACTTATTGGAGGAGCAACAGATTCAGTCTTCAGGTCAACTACGTGAACCTTTACCATAACCTCTGCAGGGAGGAGAAAAAAGAAAACAAAGTCACATATATACAGAGAAAATTCAACAGGCAAAGAAAACACACGTATGCTTGTCTGATGTTGTAATTAAGGGGCTGCATTAAATACAAACAGTAAGAACTTAAATAGCAGTCCAATTTCAGAATTACATTTTCCAATCAAATTTAATGCCAAAAAAGAAAAAACCTTCCAGTCTGACAAATTTTAGTATACCTTAGACCTGCTTCAACTAGAAGCAAGTCAGCAGCAGAGCACAGCACACCACATTATGTAGTTCTGAATATCGACTGTAAAATTCAGGTTTCCTTCTTTCAACACCTCATGCTGAGTCTGTTTCACAAGCTCTGTGCTTGTGCCATCACACAATATAGACAAGGAAAAACTAAAAGCATATATGTCATTACATGTCTTACCACCAGGCTTATAGCACTGGAAAATTTGGTCAGGCCTTCTTGTTTCCAACAGTAGGTCAAACATGTAGGTTGACTTGACCCCTCCAAGTAACAAACCCATGGGGGTATCCTCTTCTCCTTCGTATGAGCGCTCCAAGTAGTCATGGAACTCATCATATTTGACAAGGCGACAGCAGTCCAAGGGAACAGCCTCTTCTAAATCCATCAGCTGCAATGTGCACACAGAGAACCCCCCAAACATTAGCAACAGCTTAGTTGTGGGCTTAGTTCTTAACTAGCAAGCTAGAAATACCTCACTGTGAGTACATCCAGGAATCCCTTGAATTCACAACAGTCAATTTGGTTTTAGGAAACACATCACAGATATTTTATGAACAATGCAATATATATACATGAAAAGAGGGAATTTTGAAAAGTATGTACACAGGCACTTGAAGACAGGTCCCAGAAGTATTTTCAGAGGACTACATTGCCTATCACTTATACCAGCTGGCATCTTAGAGGCCCTGAGGGAGTCACATCCACTAATTACTCTCTGTGCATCTCAAGGAGATGACAGCACATTCCAAATCTGGGAGTGCCTTGCTAGTGCTCTCCCAGCCATAAACATATATGGCAAGAACCAAAGAGTACAAGTAGGTGACCAAGAATTGATGTCTTCAGCACCCACCTGTTTGTGGAAGGCAGAGATCAACAGATGCCTTGGTATTCACTCCTGTTACTGAATTAGTTACCCAGGAAGATTCTCAAGAAGTCTGTTACTACATATCTAATACAAGGTTTTTACTGCAATACAAATAAAGTGTTCAGAATTCTTTCAATTTGCTGAGGCCACAGTGAGTCTAACAGCAGCTCTCACTGTCTGATTTTAAAATAAAGGTATACCCGATCATACTGCCTTTTACAAGGGCAGGTTCCATCACTCCAATCAGCAATCAGCTGATGGCTACTGGCAGGAAACTTGGTCAATAATGGCAACTAGAACACCTTTAAAAAAAAAACCAGAACTAAAAACCCCACTGTACAGAACTTCCCAAGAACCAGCCTCCCAAACCAAACCCCCCAAAAAACCTCAGAGCCAAGCCCTTTCAAACACTCCCCCACAGTATTACAAATTTAAAATCGGAAGACACACAGCAGAAAACACTACATCAAACAATTTAACTCTCCTGTTATGCATGGCATACCTTGTAAGCTATTTCCACAGCTTCCTTCAGTGTTCTGTCCTTATGAACTTCCAATTTGTTCTCCATCATTATTTGCTTTGTAGGATGCATGCAGAATAATTTAATCTATGAAATACAAAAGGAAGAAAAATGATCATGGAGTAATTTTCAAACATCTTTCCATTTAAGTTGAAAACCCCATATTCAAGCAATCTAATATGAAATACACCTTTAGCTCTGCTTCAGCTAGCTGTGGAATGGTTTCCTTTCAGCTGGTTACACAACTGCAAACAGAAGATGTCAAAGGTACACGAGGCATATGTGTGTATATGAATCTTTCTCCCAGCTAGGGTACAGCTTCTGTAACCAGAACATCTTGTAGCCACAGGCAGTAAGCAAATGCTCCAAAGCAAAACGCACGTATCAACATTGAATGTGATATTCCTTTTTCACATGGAGAGTTACACATTTTGCAATGAGAGAACTTCCTCATAAAATAATCATTTGATTCATAGATAGAGCAGCTGACTGCCATGCTTGTAAGGCACTGAGGTCCTATTTTGTTTGCTACTATTGAATCTAGGGTTGGAAAAAATTCTGCTCTTTCTGCCAAGTAACTATTTAGAATTAGTTTAAGAAACACCATTGCACAAAGTCGAAGGTCACAATACAAAACACAACGTGCAGCATTATACATCCTTTAGAAGTAATTTTGCTGAAAATAAGCGATGCCAGATTAACTAGTTTTGTTTTGGTTTTAATACCAATTCAAACCCAAATGCAATACATGAATTCAACAAAAATGTCTGGTGAATACCTCTAACAGATGCCTGCACTATGTACAGGTTTCCAACACCTGTGCAATTCATTTAAAAGAATTGTCAGTGCAAACATTTAGCACAAAGGAGTCCTTGTATTGTAGTAAAAAACCACTGTTTACTGTAGAAACATTTACCACTAGCAATGCATTGATACTCAGTTCTAACCTTGCATGTGTTGCGTTCAATTTCACGTTGCCTCTTTTCTTGTTCTTCCAATTCTCTCTCTTTTTGTACCAATTGTTTAATGTGCTCTGGATATTCATGTGCCTCAAGAAACTCTGCCAGTAAAAACAAAGCAATGGTTTTAAAAAATACAGTTTTTCCACAGCAGGCAACCCTTTAGGCATTACAGGTATGTTTGAGTTATCTTTCTTGCATTTTCACCCTTTTCTTTTGTCCACACAGATTTCCCACTATACCATACTCTGTTCTCTTTTTCATTATTTATATTAAACTGAAGTCAGCCTCTTGTTCTCCTTACTTATGTTATCAGCAACAGAAGAAAGTGATAGTAGCAAGATACTACACAAAGTTTTGTGTAGTAAAGAAATACACTAAAGCTGACAGCTGCACTTGATCCTGTTTTTACAATAAATGCAAATACTCTTCTAGAAAGTGAATTAGTTGACAATACAAGTCTCAAGATATCATCTATATTGTGATAAAATAAATATTGCACTTCATGCAGACTAGTGTACTTTGACATTGTTTCATAACAAGAAATAAAACCACAACATGCAACACTTAAGTTTAAAAAAAACCCCAACTTTTGCAAATACAACTATCTAACTTACTTGCATTTCTTGTTGGATCTTTCAGTCTGTATATCAGCATGTAAGCATTTGTGGAGCTGGGGGAAGAGAAGAGACAGGTGAATTTACCACTCAGGAGACAATATTGGCTTCAGAAGCTGCTCTGGTTGCTTAATCTTTCAGTAAGGGGCTATGTCATATCTAAATAATACACTAACCAAGAAGGATTTTCAAAAATAAGTATTACATTACTTGAATGAGCTGAAACAGCAGTCAGAGTAGTTCTTACAACTACATGAAGAATCTGCTATTAATTTTAAGGTAACATCTTAGGAACACAGCACCTTGGCCATTCACTTGATTACACTAAAACGCTACCAGAAACAAAAGTAACATTACAGTACTACTAACCTAGCAAAAGCACTGGAATAATAGCCTCTGCTTCCAGAAGATCCTCCATATGTTTTCTTAATATCTTCCTGAGTTATCTAACAGAAAATCAAGGTAATGATTATTTGAGAAATTAATTGAGATGCATTTATTCTCACTAGGAAACATGGCATTACACAACACACTTTATTAATATTTCCAATTTAAAAAATATTTCTGCTTATTTGCTGACTTTCAAAAACAATTTCAAAGTGATTTGGTTCTCCATTTTCCAATGAATGCAAACATACGTTTTTGATTTTTAAAGCAGGAGCTTCTTAGAGAAAAAGATATACATTCCTGATTGCAACGGTACCTATGGATGATAGCCAGGACACCGCCATCAGCTGGACAGGTTTAATAGCACAGTCTGGGCTGTAACAGATCTACAAACACTTCTCTAAGCAAGAAATGGGCTTCACCTGTACAGAAGGCAAAATTCTAAATCCAGCCTGGTCTGTACATGAATAAAGGCTTCTTTAGGAACCATCCTACCATCACTGCCAAGGAGAAACACTCCTTTCCCCACCACACAAAAATACATAGATAAATAAATAAATAAACTCCAAACCCCTAGATATGAGTTTAGCTGATGAGTGAAACATATGCATATGGCAGGACACAAGGATGAGAGGATGAAATCAAGGAAGTACTTGAAATACATATAATGAAGCTTGCAATATGGGCAGCTAAGTGGAAAACCACAAAACACAGACTTATTGGCCCTTTTATGAGTAGAAAACATAACTAAAAATATTATTTTTACCTTGCTAACATGCTGATCATTAAAGCTGTACCACTGATCATCACTGAAAGATTTTATACAGGCATAATAATGGCCACCAGCAGCACTTCCAGAGTGAACCATGACAGAAAAGAGCTCATAAAGTAAAGAACTCTGTGGAGAAAAGAAAAGAAAAAGGTGTTATACTTACCTAGTGAATAAAAGCTAAGCAAATGTTTATTTTTAAAACAAGGACACAAATCCAGGCATGCAAATAGTTGGATGCAAAGAGTGGATTTGTGTAATAGAAATTGATTAATGCAATAGGCTATGAACAAAACCGGAGCTCTGCTATGCAAAACTTTACACGAGTTTGTAGCTACAAAGCTTAGGTCTATTTGCTATCACCCTTCTGCACACTTGCTGTCATACACTTCTTTTTCATGGATAAATGGATGGAAATACAGGGCACTGACTTCAGTGCTGCATATAAATTAAAAAATAAAACTGAACCATACTGACTCACAAGTGTTACAAGGACATTTTTAGATTATGTAGAAGAAACACTGTATGTTCTCAGCATACCCCACATCCATTATTAAGTTATCCAAACCAAAAATGTTGGCTTGACAGCTTATCTGCCTTGAGAACAAGTAGTATGAAACAACTGGCCAAAGCTACTGCCAATACTTGGATGTTCCACTTGCATTACAGACACAATAAAATATTCTGGTCTTCCTCCAGTCAAGTGACTGGAATTAATTTTCTCATCATGTCCAACTAAGACTAACAGTATTCATAACATACACCAAAAAACCTTCTCAAATGGTTCAAGGTAAATACAAACAGGGCCAGATGTGGAGATTAACATGCAAGTAAGCCTTTGAAACTGTTACTTTACAAAAGCACCAGCTGAAGCCAAATAGCTTCCTAACAAGGCTGAATGAAAGCTACTGGCCTAATTTCAGGTGAGTTCACTGAACAACAATACATGAAGAATATATTGTAGATATTACCATAAAGTTCAAGCCAAGTTTATCAGCAATCTCTACCCAACTTGATGCCCCACAGTAGGATGGCTGCTATCCTGGACTGACTTGCTATTGAATTCCTTTATATTAAGATGACTGAAGGAATATTTAACGTTTAGACCCTTGGCTTCATCTATACCACTGATCAAAACCTCTTAATCTCCTACTAATCTGCAAGATGCATTTGCAATTAAATCTGGTAGGCCTTTGACAGCTGGCCACACCTAAAAACACTGCTCACAAGGCAAAACAGGTCTTCAGTTTGAGGTTCTGCTGCCAAAACAAGTTACTGGAAATTCTCAGTCTGACAAGCTGGGAAGACCATTATTCTCAGGTGACCTCCAAATTGGCTGAATTCTTTCCTCTGTTGTAATGTCAATTTTTGGAAATTTAAATAAGCTCACACTCCCAACCTCTCACCTCACGTCCAGTGTCAGAATTAATTACATTTTTATAATTTACATTTGTGGTGGGTTGACCCTGGCCAAGAACAAAGCACCCCTCCAGCCTGTCAGTCACTACTCTCCTCAAGTGGGACGGTGAAGAAGATCAGAAGAGCAAAAGTGACAATGACAGTTTGATAAATAAAGGAAACACACAAAAAAAATTAATAGTGCAGTGATGCAAAGGCATAACTCAGCACCCCCTCTCAGCAGACCAATGCCCAGCCAGCCTCCAAGCAGCAGAAACTTTGGAAAGCCCCCAGTTTTTCCTGCTGAGTATGATAGTGCACAGCAGGCAATCTGGCATGGAATATCCTGGTGGTGAATCCAGGTCAGCCTTGCCAGCTCTGTTCCTCCTTCCAGCCTACTGCCCACCCATCTAACACCCCAGTGTTATCATACCTTTTCACTGCCAGCTTTAGAGATCCTCTCTGCTGCACTATTGCTTTCAAGGCAGATTCCTTCATCAACTCCATCATCATTAGAAAAATCATTGCTCATCTGATCACTGTGACAACTGCCTTCATTTTCAGCTCCACTATCAGTGCAACTCTCAGTCTGAGGAGACTTCTTAAAAATAACACATACACACTAACATTATACAACATTAAGTTACATGGAACAAGAAATAACAGTGTCTGTGAAAGGAAAAAAATCCACTCTATGAAACAATTAAATTACTCAAATAACTCTGTAATTCAGCACCAAGAACTGACTTGTTTCTGTTGGTGTCTTCAGACCACTTCTTCAGTACTCCTGGCCTCTGTGTGCAACTGAAGGGTAGTCAGCAGCTTTCAGACTTGGCAAGGTTATATTTGTTACTAGCTTATTCCATGGACTAGCTATCCCAATTCACTACCTGGAAGTCTGACACCAAACAACACATCTGTTGTACCATGACCCTGTTAATGAGAACTGACTGAAAATATTTTCAATCACAAAGACTTTTTTTGCCATTTCAATTACAGTAAGACTGATTAGTGTTCTGTTAGCTTAACAGCATGGTGTCACCATCACTGTGAATCCAGCTCACTCAGAATATTCATATTTTACCTGATCCTCTTGCCTCTGGATAATTGTTTTGATTTTCTGACAGTTGTTAATTTTATCAGAGTTCTATTCTCCCAGATCAACCTTCACTGTCGTTTATGTCCCCTGCCCAGTGATACTTTGAGGTATCAAATTGTCTACATGGCATCCTTCCTAAGGCAAGAGTTTGCAGAGCGCCAAAAAAGCCTCTCCATATGCACATGCAGGCAGTATTTCTCTTATACCAGTGCAAGCCAACAAATGTTTTCAGGAATGAAATTAGAGGAGTTACTTTGGCCTTCAATGCAAAATGCACAGTAAATACTTCTCAGTGAATGTAACTGCACAACATTAATTTTCGTCAAAACTCAAGAAGTAAAAAGCCAGAAGATGGATGGGAAAAAACAAAATTTTTAAAATCTTATTCCTACAGTATACACTACATGGTGATTCAGAGGGAAGGAATTCATTACTAATGATTTCTGGACGAACTCCAGTATTCAGAGTTTTCAAACTTCACATCACCTCTTACGACCAACATGATTCAGACACAAGTTTCAGACAGATCTGCCATTCTGGAATTGCAGGATATATGTAGAAGCCCTGAGACTCATGTCTTTAAATCTGTCAAGTGAAGATGTAAGAAATCTGAAACAGCTTCTTCATGGAAGTAGGAACCCCAACTACAGAGAACATGTTTTGTTTGCAATGTTAAAAAAAAAAATAAATCCACGTGGACAGATTTAAAACCTTCAAGTTATACCGCTAGCATGGCTAAAGAACATTTTATGTAGATGAATAATGTTGTTAAAATGGGTTTATACAACTGAAATTTTGATCTTCTTAATGAAAAACTTGAAGGAATTTAAATGCTTTTCTCCGAAACCAAATACTTTACCTCATCTTCAACATCAATAAAGACACTCATGTCCAACTCCTCTGGAAAAGTCATGCGATCATTGAGTTTAATTCTGTGCATTGTGGTGTAATCAAAGTCAAATCTCTTCAGCTGTAATGTCAGCAGGTATGGAAAGTGCAAGAACCGCAGACCCTAAATGAAACGTGGACAAGATTATGTCCCTGTTATCAGAATTGGTATTTATTAAAAGTAATTTTTGCAAATCATTTGACCAGTCTTTACCTTCCTTGCATCACATTTCTTCTTACATCGCTCACAGAAGTACTGATTTGGGCCGTCAAGGATCTCAGGCTGAATGAAAGCATGCAGTGCTTCTTCCTAAGAATAAAAACATGTTACCCCATTTTTAAAGAGTGTTTACTATGCAGGTATAAATTTACAATGAGATTGCGAACACATACAAATACCTCATTTAAATCTACCAAAATTTGATTGACAAACTTTGATACAGACACAATATTCAGGTAAACATGACCAGAAATCAACCTTTCTACCCAGCCTGAGGTAAACAGTAAAACCACAATTAATAGTATTTCATTCAGTATTTGATGAATCCCAATTGTCTTCGGTTTAATAGCTACATTTACTCCTGTTACTTTGCACATCACATTCAGTCATGTCTGTGGAGTCATGTGCTGTGAAAATGAGCTTATTTTTAAACCCTGCCTTGTCCTTGTTCTCACAGAATTCTGAGATGGTTCTTCTGTGTTTCTAAAGGAGTTTTTCTCAAGAGATCCAGTCCAATATTTAGAGGAGGAAAGAGGAAACAGCAGAAAAAAAAAGTTACTCAGTTCCTCCATGTTCTGCATGAAAATAGCCTTATCCTGTTCTACCCAGGGTCTTAGGAAACTACATTGTACATCCTATTTTTAAATGAAAGCTGGGGAAAGGACAGAGGGAAGAGTATTTGAGTTTTGTTCCCAAAGGAGTGAGAACCAGATATGGCCATCTCCTATAAAGACAGAAGTCGTTTCCTAGATAAAACTTCTGAGCATGTATGAGCAATAAATGGAATTTTGTCTTCTGACAGCTGCCTAGTTTGGGGTAGTTCTAAAAACCCCAAAAGTTCTGTCACTAATGCTTACACCCAGGACTTCAATGATTTCTACTCTGCTCCTCACTACAGCAGACAATACTCAAAATACAACCAAATTGATCATTATTCCTCTCCCTAACACAATTTGCAGCAGTGACACTGCACATTAAGGTGTAAGTACTTGAGAACAAACTTGTTCAAACAGAATTCAATAAGAATATTGAGACAGGTTCACTAAAGAATTTTACCCAGAGATTTTCAAAGTTAAAACCTATAACCCAGTCAGCTTGCAAGCCAGTAGGCTCTGGGTTTTTGAACTCAAATGGAAGCCAGAAGTTCTCTGTTCACTCATGGAGGTGGAAATAAATACAACCTGCAACAAACAAGTTTTTTAAATCATCATCTGTTAATAAAGGGCTGTGGCTGTTCCCCTGAAGTCTGAGTAAGTAAGAAGGGGCTTAACTGGGCAAAGTAAACTCAGCAGTCATAACATTGCTGGCAAAGAACTTCAGACTGCTATCTAAATTGTGTTGTTTGGCAAATCCCACTTTGGGAACAAATCAAGGATATGCCAAGTTCTTCACAAAAGCACCCAATTCTTCCCTTCTCCTTTCTTTCCAAGAACGGAGGCAAGCAGCAAGAACAGAGCAATTATTTTACAAAAGCTCTGTTGCTGTTCTAGGAGAAACAACTTTTTAAAAAGGACTCTATTCCAGATGAAAACTATTCACAAATGAAAGACCTGCCAAACTACATAGAACAACTGTACAGTGAAGGCAGTCATCTCAATTTTCCATTTTTTGAGCCAGCCAGAAAGGCCTTTGAACAGCCCTGAAATCAGAGCTCTTGGACAGAGACTCTCCAGATAAGTGAAAACCTTTAAGAGTCTGAACTGAACTGCTATGTCTTTACTTCCTAAGTGCTACAGAGGCTGAGTTGCTTTTTACTCCCGGGCCACAGACAGCTAAGGCTTACAAAGATTATGTACTGAAATGTGAGGAAATTCATTCTAAAATGTAAGAAAAAAGACCAAACAAGTTAGAACCTACTTGAAAACAGAAGAAATGCATTGCTGTATTTTGACTATTATTCAGAACTATTTCAGTGAAAGCAAAAAAGTTAATTGCCAACACAGAAAGCATGAATCAGAAAATATCACATAATGACATCATAATCACAGTGAGAGAACTCTCTCCTGTGAACCAAATACCAGTTAAGGCAAGAAAAATGTATTTCAAGTGTAAGAAAAAAGTTGCAGCTCACATATCAACACGAATATAAATGGGAATGTATGAAGGATGCGACATAAATGATTGTGTAATGCTTATGTAGACTCATGTGATGTGCAATTTAACAAGGAAACACGCCACAAATTTTTACGTAAGGCAAGAAGTGATGATACTTTAGACCCCTGAGAAGGCAATGAAGCATTACTAAATCACTCTTGAGGTTTCCCTGCTTACCATACATAGTGAGCTGTGCTTTGAAAGGCCTGATTGAAGCTCCTGGGACCCCCATTTATAAGCCATGTACATTTCAATCCTTGGGTAATGACCACTGCTGTTCTCCTGGGTGACTCTTTTGCCTCCTACACAATCTTTACACCAAGGTTAGTTCTGCTGATGAGGAGGTTTCTTAATACAGTTCCTATTCTAGTGCAGTTCACTGCTCTCTGCTCTGACAGTTTGCTCAGCAAAAGCAGGGACAAAGCTGCCAAGCTGCACAGCCCTAACACAGCACACACCCCCTGCCCTGCAGCGCCACCAGAAGCCAGTGCTACCTCAGGAGTTAACCTCCAAAGTGGCAGCTGTTACCTACCCATGGAGTTACTGAGCATTTCCAAAATCCCCTACACACACACACTTCAAAATAAAGCGTAAGTGATCAAGGTACATATTAGGATAACAAAAGCTATTTAATCTTCTTTCTAGTTCTAAGAATCAAAAGAACAATACAGGCTGAAAACAATTTCTGGAGATCATCTGATGCTAATCCCTTGCTCAAATCAGGTCCAACTTTAGGCATACTGCTCAGAGCCTTCTCCAGACAAGTTCTGAGTGTATCCAGTTTTTAATATTCTGAGATTTCCATCACTTAGCATATTAAAATGCAGTAACAATTCAACCTAATTATTGTCTGGCTCAAGAGAGGCACTGGAGAGAACCTTCCCACCACAAAAATGCATTATGATCTAGTCAATAGTTTGACAGGTGCCATACTGCAGGCATTCCTAAAAGTGTAAAGTTGTAAAACTTCTGAATAGGAGCAGTAGGACCTTTATGAAAACTTACACATCAAATGGCATTTAGGCCAAACTGCTCTTGGAAAAAACTAGAAACTAACTGCCATCTCAGCTTTTCAGAGCTCATCAGTTTTCCTGTGTTCAAAGAGTATGTTCAATGAAAAATACAAGACCCTGTTACTGATCTAGCTTTAAAAACAAAATGGAATTACCACATCATCCATATTCTGCCTTCAACAGTTTGGCAAGGACACCACAAAGTAAGTTCACATAAAGTTCAAATTAATTTCTGCCCTAAGAAGGACTACTTGTATACATACTTACACTCTCAAAAGAAAAGCTATGGTACAAAAGATCTTGAAAACTAACAACACAACTGTATTTGCTACACCTCCAGAATACTTGGATCATTATTAGTTTTCTGGTGTTACCAATCAACTCTCACTGTATTCTAGTAACATAATTTCAACATCACTGCTATTTCCTAGTTGCATTTTCCTTCCTCTCTGCTGTTCATCCTGCAAAATAGGTTTTTTAACTGCAAAACATTTCAGCTCATGCCTAGTGCTGTTAAATTCAGGCATCTATACAAAAGACACTAGTACCTACAAAAATCAGTATGTGAACTGCTGCTCCTGTTTACCTCCCTGAAATAAGCCAAATGTTTTTATGCCTGGATTTCTACTGACCTCAAGAAAATCCTGATTCAGGGTTTGATACCATAGGGTATGATACCATACCCTTGAACAATGCAGATTACGCAAGTACTTGTTCAGAAACAAGAGTTTCTGAACGAGTATTTATGTACTTATCAGTACACTGACAAAATCTCAGTGCCTCAGAGCTGCCCTAGTGAGTTTGCAGCTATGCTACATAGAGTTGGGGGACAGGGTGGGGAATCAGAAAAACTCCAAATGCAAACCTTAAGACCACACTGAAGAATTTCAGAATTAGTTCATAGTAGGAAATAAAGAAAGCATGACATTATCCTTCCCAGTTTTTCAACATCCCCATGTACTTAGAATACATATATCAATTAATGCAACATTTCAAATATCCACATTTCTTTGGTAGTACACAATGTCAAACAGTGGGATAATGCTCTTTAAATGGCGTTCTGCAGATTAACCTTACTTAAGGCCAATCCATCCATTCTCTGTTATTCGAAAGTAATGGAAAATCACTTACCTCTAACTAGAGTTCTTTGAAGGTAGTATCCTCCTTAGATCCCCTATCTTGGGTTGTGTCGCCTGCTGCAAGTTCCCTCAGGAGCTGACTAGCAAGGTCTAAAAAGTTTTACATTCCCTTCCATAAGCCCTATTAGCGCATGTGTGAAGTTTTTGATCTCTCAGACCCTTTTACCTACACCTACTAAATCACACCATCTATGGATCAATGGAGGATACTACCTTCAGAGAATTCCATTTAGAAACAGGCGATTTTTCCCTTCTCCAAAAGCAAGTATCCTCCATATCTCCCCACTGCTGAAGACTACAGAACTAAAAATTACATCTGCTATCAATCATACATATGCAGGGAGGAAAATCAACTGAATGTAATCAGAGTAGGAATTGAAAAAGCTCAAAAATTGAAGCATCAATACAAATTGCAACCATATAAATTTGTGTAACAAAAATCTTAAAACTATTTTCCTCGATGTAGTAAACCCAGTAAATGCTGACTGAAAGGAAAAATATCAAATACTATTAAAAGTAATCTGATATTTTAGTCCTTATTCATTCAAGTTTTCTGTTTTAACGAATAGACAAAGTCTTTTTTTAGCATTGCATTACAGACTTGTTCACTAATGAAAAAAATTTTCCATTTGAGACACACGATCAATGCATTGTTAAATGCAGAATTCAACTACATTAACTGAATAGTTTTCGTTACTTTTAATAGATCATAAAAATCTAATTATTGAATAAAAATTACAACAAATAAAATTTGCTTCAGGGAATACTGCTAGAAATTAAGGTTAAAAGGTGAAAAGGGAAGCCATCTGTATAAAATATCAATCTGTATTAAGAAAGCTTCAATTAGTTGGATAGTTCCAGGGAATTTTAATGCAATCTTAAAGAGAATTCAAAAGACATTACTAACTTGAATCCTTTTTCCAAGATCAATGTGCCTCACACATTTACTTCTTCTCAAGATTGGTATTTAAAGTCTCAAAGTATGAAGTACTTTGAACCTACACAACAGTTTAAATTAATTCTAATAATTCTTAACAGAATTACTGTTAAGAATTCTGGACTATCAGTGCTTTAAAAATATTGCCAGTACACTAAATACAGAAGGAAAAATACTTAATATATAATAAATGAGCCAATTACACAAATGTTTGTTTAAAACAACCTTTACTGAAAGACTTGTTTGATTTATTCTTATCCTTTCACACAACTCCATCCATAGTATATTGTGGAATTTCACAGTTTGTAATCTTTTTTTTTCAGGGGTTGGAAAACCTCAAACAAAAGAACTTCCACTGATTTACTAAGCAAGTTATGCTCACCAGCATCAGTAAAGCTGGAGCAAAAGAGACCACGAACATTGATGTAGAACAGGATTTCTGAATCATCATCAAATTGCTTGTTAAAAGGATATGGTATTTAAGAAGTGATCTTTAAAAAGCACAGCAACAACATGGCAATTAAAGTAAAAATTTTATGTCAATGCTCTGTTCTTTCACTAAGACTTTCAATAACACTATGAAAATTTAGCAGATGTGCCAATAAAAAGACCAACCCAAATAAAACTTTGCGATCTCATAAAAATCTCTCAAGTAAATGCTGAAGAAAGTAAGTGATTACTGCAGCCCTAAGGCAATAAAGTTGCATTTTCCCTCCCCTTATACATGCACCAGTAGGACTCATTGAAGGGCAAAAGAAAAAAAAAAACCAAAACAAAAAATAAACCAAAAAGCCAAAAAAAAAGAAAAATCTTCTAGAACTTGCTAGCTGGTTCACTGCACAAAGACGAACACCCCAAGATGGAGTATCTAGGATGATACTTACCAGGGAACCAATTCTACCACTGGGGCATTATGTATTCTATGTGTGTATGGATGCACTATTAGGACCATAATAGTACACACCACGCTAGCAAACGCCTGGCTGGAGCCATAGGGTCGGATGACGAGAGGGATATCCAGGTACGTGTCGATTCTCCAGCCTTCATAGCCACACTCTAGGCACCTCACGTAGTCCTTCAGTTTGCCTTGGTACAGTTGATTTATAAGATCAGCCTGAAACAAACAGATGCAGCAACAAGGATTTTAAAAAAACTAAGTTTTGCAAGAAAATGCCTTTTTGTCAATTAATTGCATGGCTACACATTTAAAATACCATTCCTCAGCAGGACATCCATCTCCTGATATCTTATTTTCCCCTGCCCAAAACACATATCAAATGAGCTTCCCAAATCACGTTACATAAGCTTCAGTGTCCTTTACTGTAATATCTTAAGTGACTACAAAGCACCAAACTGAAGTTCTAAAACGAGCCCGATCTTGCAAACATTGTTAACAGACTGACTCTGCAGTCCTTTCCTGTGTCTCCAGAGACAATTTACCAATTACCCCTATTTACCAAAACTGGCCTGCAAGAAGGTGGCCATTTATCAGAATGTATCCTGTGCCACGAATACATTCCTAACTTTCTCCTGCCTTAAGAAGGGAGAGCTTGAGCTTCAAGAGGCCACAACAAAGCCTAATGAATACTGACAGCAGGGAAGTTATTGTGAGAGTTACACAACCACTTTCTGTGCTTCAAATAAAGACTGAGTAACCAGAGTGCCGAATATTCCACTCCACTTTTAAGCGGGGGAGGAAAACAGATGCAACACACTCTTGAAAGTCACACATCACAGTTGCTTAACTGTTGCATTGAACAAGAAAACTACCACAGATTTTCAATAAGCTGGTATTTAAAATTTAGCAAATGATTTTTACAATCATTAGAAAACCCAAAAAACCCCCACAATACTACACCACTGAATGAAGACAGTTTTTCCAAGCCTACCTGCTCCGTTTGCTTCCATTTCTGCTCCAAAGCATCAAACATGACCCTACAAAGCTCCTGCACATCATGCTGCTGCCACGCTGTTGGAAATTGAAACCAGTATTAGTTAAAACAGGAGATGTTACTAGTGCCAAAACTGATTGTACCCTGAGAATGCTTCTGAAAAAACTAATAATTAGTTTAGGTGTGTACCTACATTATTCACTACTGGGCCAGTGTTCAATTCCACAGGCAGCTGCCTCACAATGTAATTCAGAAAAATAAGCAGCCGGCTTGCTCACAATGTTTATGCATAAACAGGAACTGCGTACACAAGCAAGACTATGTGAAAAATACAGAACTGCTAATGTACACTGGTATAAAACAAATTGCTTCTGATTTCTGACCCAGTTCGTACTGATTCTCCAAAAATCCAACTTCCAACTCCTTAGCATCATGTGATAATGGAAAAATCAACAGGTTATGGAGCAAAATTACACCACACGAGTGTAAAAAAGACACACATAGTGCTTGATTTGAAGTAGACACTAATATGGGTAATTCCATAAAAGCAACATGGGCATTTGACATTTGTGATTCAAAATAGAATCAAGTTTCCTATAAAGAACTACTCTCTCAGAAACAATTAACATGTATAAAGACAGTTTAACTACAAAAATTTTTTTGCAACAGCCTACAACTCACAGATGCTATTTCTTTAACAGTCAGGCACACCCCACAACAAAGTATCCATGCAGGCTATTTTGTTTTCATTGAAAAAGTCGATTCTATTAATTATTCTTAATTATTCTGGCATTTTCCCCCATGAAGAGCAGTTTAGCCCCTACCAGGCAGCAGCTGAAGCAAACCACAGCAGTTGAACAACTGTGCATTACCTTCACTGCTGTCCCATCCAAAACTCCGTGTAACATCTGTTGTTTCAATTGCCCTTTTTTTGCTGGTCTGCAGTAAAACAAACAGTCTTTGAAGCTGGTAGGGGATACTCCTCTCAGGATCCTCTTCAGATTCCTCAAATTCCCACCTATTTGTAATACAAGACATTTGACAAATAAAACTGCTTTGAAAACATTACCTGAAAAGGCATTAAATCAACATTTACTACATTTCAGGTCTGCCGTGTCACAGGTTAACTGCAGCGCTGTTTCTTGGGAGAAGCCAAATGCAGTTACTTTTCATTTCTGCAGTAAATGGCAATGATACTCTCCAAACGTATAAACATAAAAACGAGTGAAAAATTTGAAGCCATTCACTGTACAGACATGAACTGCACTTAGCATCAGATTTAAGTTTGATGTTTTCAAGATTCTTTAAAAAGCTCTGCCATGCCACAACCAGTAACTTATATTTTACTGAAAAGCTGAAGCTTTTGAGCAGATATAATCTAGAAGTCTATCCAGCTTGACTTCCATTATGATTTCCAGTATCCAAACAAGGAAATTTTGACAGATGAAATTCCAAAGGGTCTCCTACCAATATGAACCAGCACAAATTCAAGAAGTTTTTGATTCTATATACTCACTTATACAACGCATTTCTAAATTCAGGAGTCATGAAAAGTGTTTGCAGAAGGCTGTTCAAGTAGCAAGTCATTGCTTGATTTACCAGCCCCACATAACCTAAAAATATGAGAATAATGAGATGGAAATAATGCAAAAAGATGGCAAATCACTTCAAGAGTTAAAACACTTGACAAGAAAACAATTCTGTGACAGTGTTTAAGAACTGCATTCGTCTGTTATTATTTATCATTATTTACACTATAAATGGAGGGAATGTTATAATTTCTGAAGACAATAGAGAATAGTAGTGTATAAAACAAAAATAATTCTCCTGAATGACATGAAGCTGTTTTTTTTGATTACAATAAAAAGTAATATTTAATGCTGAATATTTTACATAATAAACTAGAATTTTCTAAGAAGCAATTATGTATCAGCTTACTTATTGCTTGATGTCTGCTAAAAGTATCCCAGTAATAATTGTTAATATAATTTGTATCTGCACTGGTTTTATTATTGTTTTCAAACCAGAAATAAAAAAAAAATAAATCACAAGTACCCACACAACACTATTATAAACATTTTCCCCTTAAATAATATGCAATATTGGCAACAACTGATAAGCAAAGAGCTTATTGAAGCATAGCATAATGAAGAAATTAAAAATGCCTTTTTATAATCCAAAAATTATTGAATAATTATTGAACAATCACTGTACCATACTAGTAATGAAACGGCTGATATTTCACACACAGGCATTTTCTGAGGAGACTGAATCCGAACATGTGCCCTTTATTTATTACTCTACACTATATAAATCATCTTTTCAGTTTTGTTAAATGAAAAAAAAAATGGGAAAAACGTTCTTATTTATAAAATAAGACCTTAAGCAGGTGGGAAGTGGTGCAAGACAAGTGTCAGCTTTGTGGCTGTTCAGTAACTTTACTCTGAGGAGTTTCTCTCCTGGCAGCTGTAATTTGCTGTCTCCTCCTGCCCTCCTGAACAGCTTCTCTGAACCCAGCACTCCCTTCCCCAGGGAGGCCCTGCTGGCTGGAGGATGCAGAAGGAGCCTCCTGGGGAATCCTCCTGGAGGCAGAGAGAGTGCAGCCCCTGGCAGGAATTCCCAGGCCAAGCACAGATGTGGCAGGAGCCCCACCAGAACAGGTTATCCAGTCCTCCTTTAGCTGGGAGTGAACACAGCTTGAGCTGGGCACTCTACTGATCCAACCCTGACTATGAACTAGGGACGAGCCAGTACACAAACACTGCAAAGGAGGACCCTGACAGAGTCTGAACTACCCGCCCCAAGTAAGGAAAGGATGGAATAGAGCTCTTCCATTTCTAAAGTGATGTGAGAATACCATAAGAAACATGAGTAAAATAATGTAGCAGTGATGTGCGTATTTTTAAAATAAATTGTAATTTATTGAAAAAAAATCCTGAGGTGTTGCTATTTGAAAATGTGTTAAAATAATTACAGACTAGCATTGCCTTTATAAGAGAGAACACGATACCTGTCTCTGATTTGCTCAGGACTGAAGAATAGGAATAGCTATGACTGACATAGTCATTGGTACATCCAGTGGAGCCTTCTCTTGGAAGAGGGCCTATAAATCTCTCTTGTGCACCATCCTCTGTTGTACCTGACTCCTCCTGGGAACGCAAACACACCCATTGCACACAAGTTAGACAACACATTTTTACTGAAGTACCTATGAGATTTACTTTTCTCTCAAGGCTAAGAAATCAATTTTGCTAGGCACATCACACAATTTTTTCCAAATTGAAGATACACAGTGTAACTTTAGTTCTGCCCTCCAAATTCTCAAGCCCTTGACACATTGCTCTTAGCACTGGCAGAAGGAAAGGTCCTTTGGAACACTGCACAACCAAATACAGTATTATAATGCACACAACAAGCAAGGTGGCAATTTAGCACCTCCTGTGCCTCAAGTTTTTTGCACTGAAATACAGAGAAACAAGATTTTTTTTCCAAACATATAAATTTCACTTCATTACTTATTCAGGATCATTCTTAAATTCTGATTTTGAGCACACACATTTACATGTGAGGGCTTTTTCCCTTTTTCAGGTAATTGAACTCCACAACAAAGGCTAAGTAAGCCAGCATTATACTGATACAAGAGCTAATAAATCTTAATATATCACTAGTCTATCCAATCCTTGTTTTGAATATATTGCAGCTGTATCATGTATTTGAAAAACACTTCTAGCAACACTGCCAACTCTTCATATATATATATATGTATGTATGTATATATGTATATGTGTATTTGTGTATTTATTTTTCCATAAAGGTAAACAAATGTGGAAGCAGCTGACTGCTGTCAATCCAGGGCTGTCATTTCTGAGAATTCTGCCGGAAAGGCCTAATATTGCTTTTAAACACCCAGAGGACAGGGATTGGATATATGATTAAATAAATATATATTGTTGAGACTTATCTCTGAACGTGGTGAAGATTAATTAGTTATACAACCTTAGAAAATTCCTTGCAGCAAACATCGCATAAATATTTGACGAGCATGAACAGAATGACAGCAAATCATTACTAATGGAATTGGTCTCACTCAGGAAAAATGTGAATACAGATGTAAATATAGTCAAAGTCTGTTGATAAGGTTCCCAAAGAAGCTTAGGATGAAATACTCAGCCCAGTTTTACTTCATGTTCTGATCTTACACATGCACTACAAAGAACACACACCTCTTCCCCAACAGTGGCTTATGTAGCTGAGTGAAGATTTTACTCACCTGCATTACGTGAGGCTGTTCACCATCCTTGTCGGTCAAATGCAGAAAGTTCTTCTTCCCTGGCTCAAAACCAGCATCAAGAATGGTTTTGTCACTGTTCTGATCTATTGGAGTCTGCTAAAAAGGAGTAAAACAACAGAAAGAGCACTTTTAAGAAAGAGATCCATATGCAATTAACAGATTCCATCCAAGTACATTGCTTGATGTGGCTGGTGACACTGCATGAAAATAAATAATTATCCAGTAAACAAAACACACATCATCAGTACTGAAAAAAACTCGGGAAAAGTTTAAGAAACATCACAGTCTAATGCAGTTAGTTAATCTTAAAAGCTGATTAATCTATTCAGGAGTCAGACACTGGTGTGTAAGTTTCTTGTGAACATCACATTATCCAGTGTCCTCTATAGCATGCAGACAATTTTTTTCTTTAAAAGAAAAAAATAATTACTTTCAGTAGGTATAAACATGACCTGAAATAAACTAATGTCTACAGTTTTCTAGGTGCATCTACAGAAATAATATTAACTAAAATTAACACTGATTTACAATAAAGCATAGGAGCAAAATTAGCAATTTTTTTCAATATAATATATTAAAATGGGTCTAAGAAACATCAGGACTCACTACACAACATGCTGCTGCTGAGAAGAAAACATTTCTCAAACAAGACCACAGGAAACTGAGACTATTTATCATGGCTATTATTATTAAACATACATACTGATAACAAAAACTAATATTGCATCTAAATGATCATATTAGTTTTGGTTTAATGATTAGACAGCTGTATCAATAAAGAGCACACTTTGAAACCAAAATTCAGCCAAATCAACACAGTGGTATCAGCCTGCTGTGGTGCACCCACCAGAAAATGTTACAGGAATTAAATGAGCAATGTGCAGCTCATGAGGAGGTTTTCTATGCAGAGGAAGCAGAAGGCCTGGCTGCCGTACCGTGTCAGTGACAGCGTCTCCATTGCCCCACATCAAATCAAAGGAGCCATTGATGTAGCCCACTTTGGCAGCCACGTCTTCAAAGAGCCGTTTGAGCGGGGTGGAAGCCGGCAGGTTCAGGGTGACACGCTCATTCACCGTCTTGGAATTCGTGGTGTCCTGTATTATACACAGCACCCTGGGCTCCTCAGCAGCACATTCTGCCTGGAATGACAGCACACAACAATTCAGGAGCAAAAGTAGGAACACTGAGGAGTTAAACTGAAAAATCAAAACAAGACTTCACTGATAAAATGTAGCATACTTTTAAAACCTAAGGTTCCTAAAACTAGACATTATTTTCCAAAGTAAGCATGAGAAAGTAAGAAACCTTCCAGTTTTGGAAAATCTATAAAAGCAAGCTGCATTTTTATAGAAAAAGAAGGAATTTCTACGGGTGTGGGGAGAGAGAAAATATTCAAGTTCCGCACAGAATTTCAGCCAGCAAGCAGATAGAAGACTGCTTCAAAATCTAGAACAGACTTCCAAGTCATCACCTCCAGTTCATATTTTGCTTTGACACAATCATAAATCCTGCTGAGGCAGAATATACCTTTTGTGACTTTCAGGAATGCAACCCAGAAAAATCGCAAGCTTCCAAGCAACCTTGGAAGCTGATAATTTAAAAAAATTTCATAATCAAGCCACCAAATTCCTACTAACTCCACTGCTGTCTGAGTTGCAGGATATATTATTCTGCCTGAACAAAGTAAGAAAAGCACTGACAAACGGCTACTGGCCAAAGTAAAGAGAGTTTAAATAGAAACTTCAGTGCATCTGAAATCAGAACAATAATGATCTTGAATGAAAGTGGTAATAGAATAATAATAAAAGTTTCTGGACCCAGGCAAATCAAGAAAAATGGCATTTTTCCAACACTGAAAACCTGGGAAGTCAAAGATCTAAGGACAATCAATTAATTCTCTTAATTATCCAAAACTGTAGAACAAGAAGGAATAACTGATATTTAAATACACATCTCATAGGAAAGGATCAGGTAAGTAAAAGGAAATCGTCCTTCAGGGACTCAGCCTTTTCAAGCTGTAACACACAAAGCATTAGTAATGCATTGTCAGAGTGCCCAAATCTCATTCCATGGCTAAAGGCCACAGCACCCAAAAAGGCAAAAAACACATGCAGTGCTATCATGATTCTCAGTGGATAAGAACAAATGGCAATTGTGTTCGCGCTCAAACTCTCAGCCACATCACAAGCAGCTTCTAGAGAAAACAGAATTACAAAGATCTGAACACCTTCAGAATCCCCTGTATTTCTACACAACCACCCACTCAGCACAGATGAGCACCACCAAAATGGTACAGCCCCTTTTGAGAGCTCTTACATCGCCAAACCCTTGGAAAAGGAACACAGACATTCCAGCTGACGCTGCATGCCTTCATTACAGGGGATTGCAAGGTCTGCTGGCAGTGTTCACACAAGGATAGAATAAAATGTTAGCTGACTGCAGCATCTATTCCTATCAGCATCACAAAAAGTTGTTAGAGGAAGGCAAATGAAACCATCCTCGACCTAATCTGTATGACATTAGTTTGCTTTTGACAGGGATTTTTTTTTTTAAGACTTTAGAATCCAACTTCTTTAGGTTTACCAAATGAAATATCCTGTGTGGAAGCCTCCATTAACTGCATGCTCAAAAAGATTCAAAGCACCACTTACAGCAAATCTGCAACATTTCATACATTTCATCTTTGCGGGAGAATTTTACATTTATGAACTACTTTCCAAGAAGACACACAAAACTATTCCTGAAACATTAACCATACATTAGGAAAAAAAACACAATTTGGAAGTCAAAGTAATTCTGATGTATTTTATCTTCACTTTCATCTACAGCACCCACAGAGACAAACAGGGCTGTACTTAAGTAGACTAAAAATTAAATTACACCAGTGCACCAGTGATTGCTTCTCCTGGGCTCTTTCCTTAAAATTCCCCAGTACAGCATCTTTTTTTATTTTTTTTTCCTTTTTTGCTGAAGAAGCAAGTCTCTCTTTCACTGTGTGGTTAGGAAAGAGAAAGTAAAACTTGTTCAGTAGTCTTTTTTCTTGATTTTTTTTTTTTTTTGAGAAGGTGAGCAGCATCTAAGACCCAGCAAACTTTAAGATCAAGCTATATTTACATGTGGGTACCTCAGCAATGGTAGAGACTTGCTCTGGGTGGGAGCCCACCCTCCTCTATAGAACACTGCAGGGAGGTTAAGAGGCATTTGCTACTTTAATACAGGTTCACCTTGGAAAACAGAAGTTAATTTTGATTTCATTATCCCCACACTAATTTTGCATTGATGCTGTAACTTGATGGGGCTACTGTGTATGACCATGTCATGAGCAGTTCCCCACTGGAGACTCAATTCCTTGTGCTACTGCCCTTACATAACCAACACTGACTCCCCTCTCCTCCCTGCAGGAGTCCCCTGGAAAGGCAACTCCTCCCACTCTCCCTGCTACTCTGCATGGTGAAGCAGTTGTGCCTTGCATTAGAGTTGGTACTGAAAATAATTACGCACACGGTATCTGAGGGATGGAAGTAACATTATGGAACAAGTGATAGACGATTACAGAAGATTTGCTGGTTGGGCTGCTGGATGTTGCACATCACACAAAGTCTCTCTCCCTTCTGTTCACAGATGTAATTCTGACAGACAGAACTGGTTTAACTCAGGGTCAGTATAGCGAAGGGTATTAAGCCGTCATTCATTCACACTGCCACCACTTCAAGTTGTTAGTAGTAAATAGAAAAAGCAAAAATAATCTCAGCCCAACTCTGCTCATGGAGAGCATTCACACACACCAGCTGAACTAGGAGACAACAATGCAACACCTCGTCTGGGGCTACTTTACTACAGAAATAGTGTGAGAAGCAAGACTGGCCAGTGATAGATCCCTCAGCTATTCTGACAGGCTATTATCAAACCTAGTCCACAACAGAAACATGGAAATTTATTTTAACCATTACATAATGTGATATTATGAGAGAAAAACAACTCCTTTTTTTAATACAGAGACAGAGAGCCAAAGCCACCAGTGTAAAAGCATATAAACACATACTCAGTTTGATGCTACCATTAAGACTGAATTTAACATGTACATCATCTTTGGATTCAAGAACATGCACAGAGACTTTAATGCCAATAGCTCATGCTCATGTTAAAATAAACAGAAGCTACAGCATCATGCTGCTATTATGTTTCTTGGTTATCATTTTATAAAGTTGATTTCATCTGTCTACCTGTGAAAATTTCTTCTTCATTTCAGCAAAGACACTCTGTCTGCAACTCCAAAACACATCCTATAGTATATGAAAACAAAATTAACATGTCATAATAATTGAAAGTTGCAAATGGACTTGTATTTTATATGAAGTCACTTTAATAGTATTAAAAAAATCATTACTGAGTTTGGAAACACCATTCACAGAGTAACTCAAGAAGGAATAGCCTATTTTAATATTTCAATTATCATAGGAGGAGTGATACAATGTCAGTTAAGTTGTAATACACAGACTACATTTCCTAAAGTAAGAAGTGAGTAAGAAAACGCAAACAACAATTCAAGATATAAATTCATACTAACACTTTCCTTGATTATAACATGCCACAGACACAGGTAAATATTTTACCTCAAATGGTTCAAGGGTAGGATTAGCATATAACCCTGTAATTCAGTTTATTATTGTATTTATAAATCATGAAGCTATCCAGTTTCATATGAAACTGGTTCGTTCACGCCTGAATTATTTCCTGTAAGGAATTCTATTAATATGAACCCATTTTGAAGTATGCAGCAGAAGGTGGTAAAGAGATGAAGTTATTGACTTTATTCCTACCACTCTTAAAGAAAGCCCGCCTTGGTATCTCTGATGTATCATCAAAAATTCAACAACAAACATTAACTGCCCAAAACTGTTTTCTGACTAAACATCACATTAACCAGTTTCTGAATCTCGGGTGGTGCACTTTGTATTTTTCCAGAAAAGAAAAACAGGAAGTGAGAATGAAGATGCTCATAACGTCACTGCTTTTCTCCAAATTCCTTCAACTGTGCCCTCAGTAAAGATTATTAAAACAAAAACCACTGACACGATCTTTACTGACGTGCCCTATTTGTCCCACCAAATGACCTACAAAAATAGCCCAAATTAGACTACTGCATTTAATTTCTCAGCAGGATGACACGTAAGGCAAGATTTTTCTTTATGTACCAAGAACTGAAGATCCAGTTCGGAAGTTTTAATATGACAAGACTGTATCTAGCAGTTTCCTTTACACACCAGTCTGTAATTTCAGATTTGAGCAATTTCAGATTTAAATCACACATTTTAAATGTTTTGCTGCTCACTGGTTTTACCTGCGCTTAATCGAAAGTCATGTACATTTTGTTAAAATGACCCAAAGGTCAATGGAGTCCCAGAACCACAACTGTGAAACTGCTGATTTGTAATATTATCACTGCTACCAAATACATTGCCCTGTGTCAAAGACTTAATTAAGTCTTCCGATTTTCCTCCTAATCAGGAACTCTAAAGAACCCTGAATTTAGCCTCTCCAGAGACAGGCAGACCAAGTCTGGTACACACAGGGGCATGTGTAATTTTGTAGAGTACTATTTGACTTGGTGCACACAGTGGGGGGTGGAAGGGGAGGACAGGTTCCAGGTATTACCTGCACAGAACTATCTACAGGTTGCTTCCTTTATGAAAATATTCCTGTGCTGGCTTCTCAGCTCATTTTTTCAGTTAAGGTCTGCTGGAAGATTTTCAAGTGCTACTTCACTAAACAAATTCCACATAACAGATCAAACAAATTAGATTTACAAATTATACTATTTAACATGACAAATCACAAGTCACGGAATCACAAAACCACTTAGGTTGGAAAAGACTTCCAAGATCATTGAATCCAACCTTTAGTGACCATTACCATGTCAACTAGACCATGGCAACAAGTGCTGCATCCAGTTGTTTCGTGAACACCTCCAGGGATGGGGACTCCACCACCTCCCTGGGCAGCCCCTTCCAATACTTAACAATCCCTTCTGTGAAGAAATCCCTCCTGATGTCCAACCTGAACCTGCACTGATGCAGCTTGAGGCTGTGTCCTCTCATCCTGTCACTGTTTCCCATGAGAAGAGGCCGATCCCCACCTGACTCCCCTCTCCTGTCAAGACAGCTTTAGAGAGTGATGAGATCTGCCCTGAGCCTCCTTTTCTTCAGGCTGAACACCCTCAGCTCCCTCAGTCACTCCTCAAAGGACTCTCCAGACGCTCCCAGCTCCTTTCTGAACTGAGGGGCCCAGAACTGGACACAGCACTCGAGGCGTGGCCTCACCAGTGCCCAGGACACATGGACAGTCCCTGCCCTGGTCCTGCTGGCCACACTCTTGCTGTTACAGGCCAGGGTATCACTGCCCACCTGGACACACCCTGGCTCATGCTCAGCAGCTCTTGACCAGCACCCCCAGGTCCTTTTTCACTGGGCTCCATTCCAGCCACTCTCGCCACAGCCTGTAGCAAAGCACGCGGTTGTTGTGACACAAGTGCAGGAGACAGCATCTGGCCTTGTTGAAATCACAAGGATGTGTCCATCTCTCAAATGCAGCATTCTCTACTTTTCGATTAGATTTCACTCAAACACTGTAAACAAACTTTATAATAACCACTAGTGCAATTCTACATTTTACCTCAGCATGGAAACGTATTTAAGGTACAATTAAGAGACCAAAGGTCTTCTATAAAGTTGCTTACTTCTATCCTGATAAAAGTTACTCTGGAATGCACCAAGCCAATTATGAATTACACCTCACAAAATCAATAGGCATATTAACTATACAGTTCAAGGCTTTCAAATTAAAATGCACACAATTCACAGGCAAGTGCAGAAGCACCTTACTGCCTTTTCCTCAGAAGAAATAAGACTAACTACTCAGGTAGCAAGCACATCTATGCAGTGCTTGGGAGAAGTCCTCAAAACTCCATGCTGCTACTTTGCCAAGGTGTGCACCAGTGGCTTAGGAAAACAAGCTGCGGACACTCAACTGCGTAAGCACCTAAAAGGCAAATGCATACTGCTAATTAAGGCTACAAGTCATAAAATTGTCTTATGATAATTTTAGCACAAAAGTCTTCTCAGGCTAATATTTTGCTCAACTGATTTGAAATTGTAATTTCAGCTGTAATTTTAAAAAAAATTGAAACACTGACACTTTCATCCCAAGTCACTCCATCTTGCTGAGGGTGGGAATCCCATGGGATGGAGAGCACCCTCAGCAAGTCTGCTGATGACAATAACCTGTGTAGTGCTGTCAACATGTTGGACAGAAGAGACCATCCCAAGGGACACTGACAGCTTGAGAGGTGGGGCTGCATGACCCTGAGGAAGTTCAACAAAGTAAAGTGCAAGGCCCTACACCTGAGCTGGGACAATGTCAAACACACCTACAAGCTGTGCAGAGAACTGACTGAGAGCAGCCCTGAGGAGAAGGACTTGGGGCTGATGGCTGATGAAAAACTTACCATGAGCCAGCAGTGTGAGCTGGCAGCCCAGAAAGCCAAATGTATCCTGGGCTGCATCAAATGGAGCATGACCAGCAAGTCAGGGGAGGGGATTCTGCTCCTCCACTCTGCCCTCGTGTGCCCCCACCCCAAGTGCTGGGTACATTTCTGGTGCCCACAGCATAAGGGGGACATGGAAGTGTTGGAGCAAGTCCAGAGCAGGGACATGAAGTTACTAAGAGGACTGGGGTACCTCCCCTACAAAGACAGGCTGACAGAGCTGGGGCTGCTCAGCCTGGAGAAGAGAAAGTTGCACAGAGATGTCATAGCAGCAAAATCTGAAGGGCCTACAAGGAAGCCAGAGAGAAACTGTTCATCAGGAACTGTAGTGGCAAGACAAGGAGTAATGAGTTCACATTGAAAGATGAAATTTAGACTAGATACATGGAAGAAATTCTTTACATGAGGGTGGTGAGGCACTGGCAGATGTTACCCAGGAAAGTTGTGGAATGCCCCATCCCTGGAAGTGTTCACAGCCAGGCTGGATGGGGCTTTGAGTGATCAAGTCTAGTGGATGGTGTCCCTGCCATGGGAGTGGAACTAGATGATATTAAATGTCCCTTCCAATCCAAACCATTCTATGGCCCTTTACGTTGTTCCATTTCTAGAAAGGTGATGATGATAAACCTGCATGTAGAAGATTTCTGACTATTAGACCAGACTTACAAAAGACTCTTTACAATACAAACGCAATCAACGCACAGGTCTGACCTGGGTGGACATTCTAGAGGGCCATGCTACACAAGAATTTATACCCCATATACCTTTCTAAAAAATATTTCGTCTTTCTGCCATGAAACATCTGCACCTGCAAGTAGCAGAGCATAAAGCATCTTGTTGCACTGAAGCAACTCAAGCTGAATTTCTGTATATACAAAGGCAGCATTGTTATTAGTGCCATCTGCAAGACAGACATTTGTTTTGAACATATAGGTTCTGTATTTGTTGAAAATAATGGAACAATAAAGTGTTACTAGATCTATCACAAAAATATTCAAATGTAGAACTGCAGTGGTTTTAACACTGTATTTAGATGTGGCTTGCTATTTTTCAGCCTTGAATCACTGAGTTAATTAAAATTCTATAGCAGCATTTCACTATTTAAACTCCTGCTTCATTTTTATAAAATTATTTTCAGAGATTGAAAGCAAAACCTAAAGTTAAGGTCAAACTTCATACAGATTCTACCCAATATTTCCAAATTCCAGGTGTGAAGTTTTACTGTCAAGTAAAGTTAATGGCCTATTGAGACTTAAAAAGATCACCTTCTAGAGAAGATTCTACATGTCCACACCCTGCAAATAATTCTCACAAATCATTGCAGTACAGAGGAAAGACAAAGAGATCAGTAGCAAGCAGCAGACATCAGGCTTATATTCACAGAATTACTTGGATGATTAAGCCTAAAACAGTGATTCTCAAACCTAATGTAGCTTCAGCAACTTCACACCCCCATATGAAGTGCACACAAGTGACTACTGCCTGTCACGTCACTGCTGGGCAAACTCTGGGGTGCACATTCCAGGTCTGTGCCAGTGATTGGTTGCACGTTTCCAGCAATTACAAGGATAAGTGAAATCTGGGAGCTTCAATGACACATGAGTAGTCTGCATCTGTACCTTTTATATCTGAAGTATAATCACACAGTTGAAACAAGCTTCTGTTCAGCTGAACCATCGTTAGTGTCTGAATGTTTCTTCCTCTCTCAGCAATAACAAACTACTATCAAATCAGTTCCCTGAGAACCCAAAACCATAATTTAGGAATTTTTTCATCTATTTCAACAAGTCCAATCCATTAAATGCCACAGTAGGTACCTGCTGATAGCACTGCTTTCTGCAGAAAATGCAAAGACCAAAGATCTTTCAAATAGACAGTAAATACGGGCAGGTCAGTGAGCACTGGGGCACCATTTCCACCTGTTCCCACCATTTCCCCTCTTTCTACGGACTCCAGAGAGGCCTTACAACCCATGACCCCCTTTTACCCCCAGCTGAGCTACTCATGCTCCATGCTTTTTTCCAAGCCCAAGGAAGCTCTTTCTAGAGGCTAATTTCCCTGGTACAGTCAAGTGAGCAGGGTCCCTGACCTGGGAGGTGAACACAGGGTGATAAAGGTCCTCACAACAAGGGAAGCATTGAGCAGGTGGTCTCAGACTCACATCTGGCTTTATTTTAGAGGAAAGAAGCACCTTCTTTTTGAAATACAGGTTACTAAACTAATCCTATCAGAGCACTGTGTTACTCAACACAGGTGCTGTGCCGCAGCCCAGTCTGAGTTAATAAGAGAACAGTGCACTCAGAATTGTTACAAATGCCTGAACCAGAACACTTAAAGATGTATTTTATAGCACATTTGTGGCAAACTGACTACATTTTTTAAAACACAGATCCCAGGAGGTCTTAAACAGAGTAATTTTGAGCTGTTAACTTGATATACCTTGTGTTGGAACATTTCCTGAAGCAAAAAAAAACAAAAAACCAAAAAAAACCCAAACAAACCTTTAGACACAACCATTTAATTTTGAATCTGACTGACTTTAAAAGTATCAGGTTTGTGAGTACTTCAATAACGTATCTTATCCTCAGCTTTGAATTCCTCATTGTACCTGGGGAGACTTCAGACAAAATCCAACAACGTTTTGAAGCTAGTGAAACTAAACAGAGGTCTTCTGTCCCTTCCCAAGTAAGGAAAAAAAAATTGGTCCACAACGAGCCGAAAATACCATCAAAATTCAAGAATATATATCCTGACTCTGATCATTTTTCTAATTATTGAACCTTTGCCCACTCCCTGGTTTGTTGGGGGGTTTTCAGGGGAGTTAACAGTACCAGCAGAGGAGTAGCACCAGTATTTTAAATTCATGTATTATCTCCAGTAGTGCTTACATCACCAAATACCAACACCACCTGGACATAACTGCAACTTTTTGTGGTACCCTAAGAGACTGAAATAAGACCCTAAATCCTCAGGTATGGTATGAGTCTGTAAATGGCAGTGCTCCCCACAGGACAGGAAGAGTAACTCCCCCTTCTCTTTGGAAAGGCCTAGAAGAGCAAAAAGTGTCACTGCTGTGGCAATGCCATTGCTCCCATCCACGTGCCATGCTCGCTGTGTTTGCAGCTGCTGTGGGTACAGGGGAACTGCTGCAGACCCCAGAGGGCACGTGAGCCACACTGACACCCATGCCAAGTAAACCCTACAAATGCTCTCCTATGGGGGATGACCTGATTCAGGGAGGAGGCACAAAATCAGCTCTGTAGCAGAGCCTCTCTGATCTTGTTCCCTTTGGAAAATGGGGTGTATGATTTACTCTCTTCTCTGCCTTGTGTAGACTATTATTGTTTTCAAAGGCACCTTCTCAGAAATGCTTCCTTAGTCAACAAAATTTTAGTTAAAAAGAATTGCAAGTGACCCCTCACTGAACCAGCTGAATGCCAGCTGTCAACTGTCACTCCTGGAAAATGCACAGGGACAAATTATTTTTATAATACATATACACTTCAAAGTCTACTACTTCCAACTTTCCAAACATGTCCAAAAATAACCCTGTGCCTCAGAAATAAAGAGTGTGTTATGAGGCTAATGTTTCCCTTCGAGAGTTTGTTCCTACTGCTGTGTATTACCGGGTCATTTGTAAAAAACACTAACAAAAGAATCGGAATGACAAAAAAAGTTGGGATGGGTCCAGAAATAAGTACAAGCCTGGAGGTTGTTCCAAAGACTACAGAAAAAGATCTAGTGTGAGGGGACACATGTCTGGGGAGAGCTGAACTAGAGACCAAAATATCCACTCTTCAGTTTTACAGTTCTTTTTCATATTTTAAAAGACTTTGAATATGTCTTACTAAGGACATCCTGAAGAACCAGTCTTCTTACACTTATCTCCTTATGGCCTTTTAAATACAGTACATTAAGGTGATTCAAGATTAATAACTTCCCCTAAAAAAACTCAAACAAAGCAGCTGTCAATAACAAGAGTGCAAATATTTCCTCCTCCTCGTCATGCCTCCAGATCACACAAGAACTAACCAAGTTTCCTTCACGAGTAACAAAGAAAAGCTTAAGTATCTATAGTTATCTCTTAACCACAGGACATCGTGAGTATTTCAATCCTATCCTTAAATGATTTCATTTCAGCTAATCCTATTTTCTTTTCTCCTCTGACCCAAAGCTGTTGAACTTGCAAGGGCTTTTGTAACCACACTAAAATAATCGTGAGAATTAAATGTCAATGAAGTTCTCTACATTCACAAACTATCTGCCAGACTCCCTACATTCACTACAGTATAACCTTTACATTCAGATCTGAAACAGCCTCATCTTTATACAGCTTCCTTTGCTTGTAGCTTCTCTCCACCTTCCTAATCAGCGTGCTCTTTGGTTTTCATTAACAAAAAATCCCAAAACATAAAAGCTAAAAAAAGGGATATGAGAACACCACAAGACACTTACTACACTTTTATATATTACTCGATACTTGCAACATTTGTCTCCTGTGGAGAGCCACAGAAGTAGTGGATGGATTTGCCCTTCATTTCTTCAAGTATGAATTTTATGGAAACATTTTCCTTTGCTGCTCCTATTCTGAAGAGCTTTCTGCTGGATTGAATTACAAATACAACATCAGCATAAAAACAAATTAAGAGTCTGAGCAAAACCAGTACTCAGAAGTGCTTTGTCTTCATGGACAATTTTGAAATGAAGGTTTACGTCCCTACAAAATCACCAACAGACATGTATGCTAAAAAATTAAAATCCTGTACAGTTCAGAAACTAAAACGTGACTACAGGCATAGTTTCTAATTCTTTAACAACTCTCTAAGATGTGCAGCTGCTGCTGGAGAAGGAAAAAGAGAAGCAGAACAGGGAGATGTGTTAGCAAGGATTCTTTGTGCAGCTCTCTGGGAATTCTGCGCAGAACGAAGGGTCCAGCTCAGAATGGAAACACCTGGGCATAAACTCTGCCTGCTGCCACTGCCACGAAGGGCTCCAGGGAGCAATGTCCCCCCAGAAGGAACAGGCATGACAATGCATATGTGAGAAGGGACCTAGACAATTTTTCCATATATAAACTGATGAAAGCATTTTATTTACAACAAACAGGCACTACGCAAGAGTTTTTGTATCTGCTATTTTTTTCTTTTCCTTCATTGTTACTGATCTGGACCCAATACCTACACAAATCAGGGAGCATGGCTTCCTTCCATTCCTTTAGCTCCTGTAGTACGCTGCCAAACTTGTTCAGAAAACGCTATTTACGAGTTCAGACAGTACTGACCGGGTAAACTTTCAAACTACATCAAATATATGTCTCATATAGCTCCAAAACTAGACCAATCACCAATCCTCAGGAATTCAGGCACCCTTTCTCATGTTCCTGAGGCGGCTTTTGTCACATGTGCTTATTGAGAAGCTACACCTGAACTGCAGCACGATAACCAGCTTTAAGCTATTCGCAGAAATGCCAATCTAAAAATAATCTGTTGCCATTTTTCAGAAGCACCTAAAGCATCCTTGTGATCACAATCTCAACAATTATATTGAATCAAGTGATCTGTACCAATTTCACCCCTTAGTATTTTTAGAACATGCACAACATCCTTTTTAAAAATTATTTCATCTGCCAATGCTGTGCAAGAGCATTTGCCCAGTGCAAGCTGACTACATGCCAAGCATTGCAAAAACCAAAGAAAATTAAAAAAACTGGCATTTCACAGTGCCTGAAACTGTGGTCAAGTTCATTGTTGTTTTATCAGAACTCCATAAAATAATTCTGTGACTTGCTAGTATTCACAATTATCAGTTCTTAAGTAACTAAATATTTTAAGAATATTTCATTCAAGACAAGAAAAATAACAAAATACTAAATGGCAGCTCACCCAAAGGTACACCACATTAAATCTTAAAAGGGCAAAGTGTAAAATAGAAGCTTTAAATGTTCACAAAAGAATAAAAACTTTTTCAATCTGAATAAAAAGCCTGAATATGTACATGTAACTCAATCACTCCATTTTCTACAGACATAATTTTAACCTTTACTTTCTTTGATAAAATCCAACATATTTTCAAACACTAGAAAGAGTGACGCTGTGACTGGATATCTGAACATTTGTACATAATATAGCGCATAATAGTACCAGTTGTAATGTACTGGGAGGGGGAAGGTTTAGAATAAAACTCTGTCCCATTCCCATTTAATTCTGACAAGACAAAAACATGCAATTCAAAGGTAGCACAAATTCAAGGTACTGGTTTATTTCAACAAATCACCACAGTTTTAATGTTACATTGATATCAATACATTCTATCAGAAAATGAGGCAGCACAATGATAATTTTCATCAGTATGTATATGTTTGTACAAGTAACATCTTAAAACTATGATGTAAGGGTGCATCGATTACATCCAAAGGTTTTAAAAAGAACAAAAAATGGCATTTGGGGACTTCATAATGACAATAAACAAAGCACTGGAAACTTTTTTGTTGCATAATGATAGTCTGAGCTCAAGAAGAGCAGAATGTAACACAGACAAATCTCTGAAGTATTCTCTGTTTAAGAAAAAGTTCATTACCAATCTGAGAAAAAGTGTGTAGCTGCACAAAAAAAAAAATAAGGTTTATATTTTTACTACTGATGCTTTTGATTCTGAAATTTTAATCAACAGTGACTCACAAAACAGTAGAGAACAAGGTATTAATTGTTTGTGGTGATGTTCAGAATGTATCACTGCAGGAAAAAAAAGAAGTATTTATTTGTCAGATTATTCTCCTGAGTAGTAACTTCTGCCAGCAGCATTTACAGTCTGAGGCTCTAGTACCAAGTGCTGCCCATTGGGCAGCTGGTACCTCTTAGGCAAAAACATTTCATCAGATGATCGGCAGATGCTGATACTTCATTTACTGATCATCTTTCTCTTCTGCAGATTATATACACAGATTACAGCAAGGAAAAGTAAACAGTAACTGGGAAGGCCAATGGCTGAAAAAAAGCAGGGAAAACTCTTGAGTTGTACTCCTAAGCTTTATTCACCAAACTCAATAACTACATGAGCATCATTCATAAAGTGTCTGTTTGCAAGGAACAAATGATTTGGTGGAATTCCATGTGGATTTTTTGTTTGTTTTTTGGAAATCTGATTTCCAAAATACCTTCTCAGTCAATGAATAAGTCAGTTTCTCTAGTTGTCACAATCATACCTTTATGCTTCTAATGGAGCACACCAGAAAGAAAGCAGGAAAAACTGATAAATTATGCAAGCTATAACCACTTGTAGAATCTTTTAATACATGCGAATGAAAAAATCAAGGATGTCATCAGCACTGAAAAGAACAGCATCCCTTCACTTAAGAGAATTGCAAAATATCTTAATCAGATTCCTGGTCTTCTAAAGAGGAAGTCAGGATGATATCCATCAAGAGACACACTTGATTTATTCAGTGCAGAAGATTAAAATGGATTCATTAGTGCAGGGATGAAAAGACTCACATTAGTGAGCTGGAAGACAGCTCACACCACCTTGCTCGATTTAATGTCAGCAAGCACATATTTATATTTATTCTGACAGGTGTATTTTGGATAGTTCATGCTGGAACATGCTGAAAAAGCATCTGCACAGCATTTACTTAATCAGCAGCACAAACACTTCAAAAACCTCATAGCAGAACACACTTCTCATATTCTGACCAATACTCATGAAGTTCTCATACATCTTGATTTTCAAGATAAGTCCTTGCAAAGTTCACTTATATTACCAGTAAGCACACACAGGCATCGTTCTCACCAACGGTGTTGATAGGAATATTTTATTATTTTCTATTTGAGGCAGATTTTCCCAAAATAAGTTTCAAGTCAACTTTTCCTGTAAGAAACACTGAAAACCATAGAAATGTTTTCCCTTCTGATAACATCATTTTCCTCTTATTTCAATAATTATCTTGCTCATACTATTTACCCTCTCTTCCCAGGGTTACTGGGGGGAAATCCACACCTATTAACACAGCATTTTTGATAGAATATGCTCAAATTTTGCTACCAGGGTAGAGCAGTGAACTGTATTTTACTCAATGCCTTCTGTTTATTGGATATAAAAGAAAATTTATTTTCTTCCTTTCATCTTTTAGACAAAGAAAGCAAAGTAATTGAGGATTGGAAGGAAAATGAACCAGTTTGAACCCTGGATCCAGTGAACAGGGATTCTCACTGTCCCCACCATAAGGAATTACTGGTCACACCATTACAGGAACAGCTGGGAAAGCATTAGGCAGCAGTAGGGATGCAAGAATGAACTTACTGCATAACCCAGGCAAAAACCTTTATGCAAAAAGAAATCCTAACACTGGTTAATTAGAAACTGCTTTAATACATCTCTTCCAAAGGAAAAAGAACTTTGTCCCAAAGTTATGAGCAAGATAAAATAACGAGGCCCTGATTACCCGGACTTCAGGGACGCAGCTGAAGCTATGCAATGTCCAAAAGAAAACTTTTCATAAGAGACTAATAAAAGATAATTGAAGTGCAGTGGTGAAACTTTGTATCCATGAAAACATGGTATCACTCATTACAAAAGCTAATGAAAAAATCCAAGTAAATATACTTTGAAAACAGCAATCTGAGCTCCTGTTAACATATACAAAAATATGGATACAAACACAAACTGCAGACTCAAAATCAGCTTAATACCCATCCTTCCACCCCACCACACACAGGCTGGTAGTGTTAGAGACACCTCCTACCACTTATCTACCAAGGCATCGTGTAACTTGTAGACAAGAACCAAAATCCTTTTCCCATCCACTCCTTTGGATGATTAGTCACTCCCTAAACCAGCCAAAAGCAAACATCATTACATTTCTTCTTGTTCTTTCACACTGGAATGCCAAGGAAAACCTGGTTGTGTGCTCAACTTCAGCAGACGCTGGTTCAAAGCCCAGCTGAAATTTCTGAAGCAGCACTAGACAGTGAGCTGTACAAATGATACCACCCAGCCCACTGGGAAGGGATGAAACCATGAGCTGTGATCCTTTATCCATCCCTGAAGGGCACAGCTGAAACTCCAAACGATCTACTTTGCCTCCAACTGCTCTTAGGGGCGTAACAGGAATATTTAGGAGCAGGCTGTTGAGAACTCAGACACTTGGAGAATTCTGTTTACCCATAACTCAGTGTTCTCTGCAATGGGACTATTAAAGAATCTCAGAAGGACTTAATGGGAATGTTGCAGTGTAACATTCGTTAAAACTCCATATCACAAGAAAAAATTTAGGATATACTGAAAAACACCGGAAAAGTTGAAAACAAACTTCTATTACAACATATATGTTATAATCAGATGGGCTTAACACAAATGGTTCTCTATTTTCTCTCTCAATTTGATTTCATTAGTAGTCTGTCTAGTTTAACTTACTTTAAAAACACATAGACACAATAAAGAACTTGAAAAACTTGCTGAGAAAAAACAACTCCCACTAGCATTATCAATGTCCAAAGTTTTTAGATTGTGCACTGTTTAAGATACCTGTAACCATATGTATTCATCTTCCTTACCCCACAATTCATCCCCTACAGATAAAAGTGCATTCAAAAGCCTCGTCCAATGAGTCAGTTAAAAATACACATCTGAATCATAAGTATATTCTGAATACAACTCTAAAGCCAAGGGGGATACTATTAATACATATAACTAAAGACACAGCCTTGGCTATCTACTTTTATTAATACCTTGTCTATTCCACTTAACTACAGCTACTGCCACAATGTTTCTCCTTCCACTATCCCTTATCTGTATGCTTCTTTGGTTTTAAAATGGAATCTTTAAGTATATCGGTTACTCTATCTTCTGTCCCTAGTTTTATATTTTTGAAGATTTTCATTAAAAGCTAATATTTAAGCATATTAGTTACTACACTCCATCTCTATTTTAAAGTTTCTGGAGACTTCATTTTCCTGTAAAAAGACAAAATGTAGTCCTTTAACCCTTAGTATTTTAAGAATGGAAACGAGGTGAAGTTACTTTTTTCTACACATATCCTGCGTTTACACGCACAACTGCCTGCACAAAAAATTGTTTCAAATATTCAGTGCTGTTATTTGCTTCCCAGACCTAGTCAAGAATACCAGTTAAGGATCAGCGCCTCATTTTGCTAAGCTCCACAAAAACGAAGCCCTTGCCTGACAAAGCTTCCTGTAAGAACACATGACAGAACAGGTAAACGTAACATGCACTGACATTTGACGAAAAACAACGGGAAGGGTTTGAGGAATTTATCAGAACTGCAAAATTGTCAGAAAAGCTGGCAAAATGCGTAAGTGTACCTGCTCAGGAAACAAAGTTTCTGCTGATACTACTCTACCAGTAGCTGTTTCCAAACATTTCATGCCGTCGCTCGAACTCGTTCCCCTACACAGTATCGCTCCAACTTGACACGTGTCATTCGCCTATCGCTGCAGGACAGAGGCTTCGCCTTCCTCTTTCACCCGGCCTCTTATCTCCAGCCTATAGCTAACAACAAGCCTTTCCCCTTCTTCCTACAGCAGGGGAGAGATGAGGGGCCCAGAATAAAGGAAACAAGCCGCTGCTTAACCCATTCCCTCCGGCAGGCACCGCGGGCACTGCCGCCCGTTCTGCGGCGCTCCAGGAGGCGCGGAGCCGCCCCGCACCCAGCCCCTGCCCCCCGGCCGAGACACGCCTGGCCGCTGGGCCCGGCTCCCTGCTCTGTCCCTCGGCCGCAGGCCGGCAGGAGCCGCCACGCTGCCTCCAGCCCCGTGACACCGGAGCGGCCCGGCCCGGCCCCACCGCTGCGCAGGCCGGGCTGCCCGCATGCCGCGGCACGGACAGGTGCAAACGTCGGGCCGGCCGGGGCCCTGCGCAGCGCGGGCTCAGCCCCGGCCTCCTCCTCCTCCCCTAGCCAGCGCCTTCAGCCGCGCACCACCGTCAGCCCTGGCCCCGCACAAAGACGGCCCCGCGCCCGCCGGGCGGCGCAGGGAGGGAGCGGAGCGGAGCCAGGCCGGGCCTCCTCCACTCCGTCTTCGGTCGGGGTCGCTGCCCCGGGCCTGTCGCCCGCCGCAGCGGCCGCCGTCTCCCGTCTCACCTCCTTGGGGACGAGCTGGTTCTCCTCGCTGGGCACCATGGCCGGTGGCGCGGCGCGGAGCCCGCAGCAGGCTGAACCGAGCGCCGTCGTCAGCAGCAGCGGGAGGCGGGGGGACGCCCACGGCTCATCCTCCTCCTCCTCCTCCTTCTTCTTCTTCTTCTCCTTCTCCTCCTCCTCCTTCTCCTCCTCCTCCTCCTCTTCTTCTTCTTTTTCTTCTTCCTCCTCTTCCTCCTCTTCCACCTCCTCCGCTCCCGCGGGCAGCGCCGCGGCTCCGCCCCGCCGCCAATCCATGGGAAAATGGCCGCCGGCGCGGTTCTCGCGAGAGCCGCCCCACCCCGGGCTGCCCGCGTCCCGCCGCGCTCATCGCCCTCGGCCCGGCCGCGGCAGGTCCTGGGCCCGGGGCTGGCGCTGCTGCCGCTGCCTGGCCCGGCCGAGCCGTGCGGTGTTCACCGAGCACGGGGGGCGGTGTCGGAGCTGCAGCGCGAAACCTCCGCGGGTGGCTGGGCCAGAGCCGCCTCCCGCACCGGGTGTTCATGGCGGCGGGTCGCCGCCGCTCGCCCGTCTCGTTATCCCGCCCTGGGGAACGGTGTGGGGCGCCCGGGCCTGCGGGGGAGCAGAGAGTGAATGAATGGAACGGGCACCGTCTGCGGACGTGTGCAGAGAAAGACTGGACGTGCCACGGTTGTGTTCGGTCATGGGGCGAACTGGATGATCTCAGAGGTGTTTTCTAAGCTAATCGAGTCCGTGCAAATGGAGCAGCAGGAGGCGAGCGGGGAGGGAGCGCGCCCGGGTCACTGCCCCGGGTACGGCTCGGAGCCGGCCCGGCCGTGGGTGCGCTGGGAGCGGGGCTAGGAGCGCCAGGCCCCGCCACACGGGCTCCGTCCCCTCGCAGCGCTCCCCCAGCGGCCCTTCCCGGAGCGCCGGGCTGCAGGGGCCCCGGAGGCTGTTTCGATGTGATTGAGTCGCTCCTTTACAGTGTTGGTGCCAGACCGGAGTGGACGCGTAAGCACTGCCTGGTCCCCGTGCCATGTGAGCCCTTTCTGGTGCTCAGAAGTTGATCCTTCAAATCGTGCGGTGAAGTTCAGCGTGTGCTTGCTATAAATCTGAGGTTAATAGCTTGTTTTCAAACGGAGTGCAAGGCTATTTCTGTGGCATTGCTTAGCTGTTGATTTTTGTCCATAACAAGCTGAACTATATCTGTTTTTTGTGCCAGCTGAAATACACTAAAAGCCAAATCAGTAAAATTACTAAAACATACATTAAGGGAAAAGTAGTTGATGTCTACTTCACTGCAAAACAGTTTGTAAGTGAAAAGGATTCGCCTTGGCTAATGAATGATGCTATAAGGTAGCTGTACATTTCTGCACAACTGTTCTTACTATTTTAGTGTCCTCTTGTGGAAAAATGCAGTACTGAGGATAGTTTTTGGTTTTGAGGTTTTGTATCCATGAAGTTTTGGGGTAGTTTTTGAAACCCATTGTACTGGAGGCTACTGAAGATTTGGTAAAATTGAATGATCTCTTCTCCCTTTTGTTGTTCAAAGTGTGTAACTTCTCAGGTTCCTCTCTGCTTTTGCAGAGATAAGTGACAGCTTTTGGAATCAGGATATGTTATTAGTGTTTCTGTTAGTGTAGTATAGTAATGCTTTTTTTAAGAGGCTTCAGAATGGTCATTTACGGAAATGACATCAGTAGTTTTATTTTCATCTTTCAAGTATGCTGTGGAAATACTATGTTTCTGGCTTTGTTGTGGGTTTTTTGGTTGGTGGGTTGTTTGTTTGTTTTTAAATTCTTGCTCCTTGAATTAAGCACAGAAATCCTCTCATTGAAAAATTTAAAGCAGTTTTTAGGTATATGTCTGTTTTGCATTGTGTAACTTAATGGGTTCAAGTTATTTATCTTGTAAAGGTCAGAGTGTTCTTTGGCACAAGACCTCTTGCCCCATGGGTTTGAAATAAGTTGCACCTGAAAGCCCCTCATCTTAGATCTTTGAGCTCTAATATGATAAAATCAAGCACTGAGACAGGAACCTGTGAGTCCCTTGCTGTTAATGTAACTTTATGTTAAGCGTAGATTAAGGGATTTTGTAGAGCTACTCCTCTACAAGAAGAAAAGTATCTAAAATAGTGGGAGTTTTAATAGGAAAGGCAGTATGAAATTAATAAACTCGTGTCTTTCTGAAAAGAGGTATTTTATTGATTAGCTGTGTTGCGCATTAAAACGTTTGGAATTTAGTTGGTTTGGTTTTTTTGGTTTTTGGGGGTTTTGGGGTGTTTGTTTTGTTTGGGGTTTTTTTGGGGTTTTTTGGTTTTTTTGAGGGGGACTTTGTAAGCATCTAGGTGTGAGAAAAGGCTTAACTGCAGAAGTGAAAAATTATGTCCACATCTGTAGATACTTGAAGGGGCACAGCTGCCTGGTGATCTCAAGTTGTCCAGTGGTGTCCAAAGATCCACGAGATTAGTGAGCAGGTGCTTGAGTTGAAGAGCCAGAAGAGAGCCAAGCTTCCAGGATGAGGGATCCAAGCATCAAAGCAGAGTTGTGTGTGAATGACTGGTCTGCTCTAATTTCCCCACTCCCCCCGCTCTGGGGACACACCCCACAAGGAATCCAGAATTCAGGGACAAGAAGCTTTCAGAGATGTTACTTTGGAAAGTTCTTTTGACTCTCTAAAATGTTATGTCCTTACAGGTTATTTTTTGCTTTTTTCCTTGTGCATAACAAGGGAAAAAGCTACAAAACTCAATGGCTTTATTTGAAATATATTGTTCTATTAGAATAAAGAGGTAGCTACCACAAATAGGTGCCTACTAGATAAGAATCAGGAGTTTGTTTTTTAAACAAATACTTTGTTACATCCTCCTGCCAACCTTTAAAACTGTAAACATCCAGTGTAGCATGTGTGCATAAAACATCTTTAATGGAGTAATAATCTCTAGTTAATAATTAAATTTCCAGGAGCTTCTGTAATTTGTGGATGCTACAGTATTTAATCTCCTTATTTGAGACTTCTTAAAGAGGAATAATCCGTATTCGAGTTTCATGAAGGGAATCCTGGCCTTACATAGAGGCTCACTTAATATAGCACAGGTTTAACTTGTTATTAGTGTGAAGGAGAAAAACAATTGGTGCTGGATTTGCAGGTACATGTAAATTTGTTGGGCTTTTGAGTGTCAGACTTGCTCAGAGGTACATTAATGAGAGTCACAAGTGCTGTAGTGTGTCAGTTTTCAGTCAGTACAGTGCTTGTCACGCTAATGTATGCACTGGATTAAGGGAAATACAGTTGTGCACTGTCAGTGTGCTAAAGTAAATAGCAAACCTCTATTTTAAAGGATGCTGAACTTGTAAATTAGTCTGCAGGAACGGGATACCTCGTCCCAAGATTTGACAAATAATTAATAAAGTTTTGAAAAATGTTCTGAGAACGAAATGGAGTGCTGCCATCTAGCTCTTTCTTATGTGCAGTTAGATGCTGTAAACTGATGTCTTTCCCAAAGAAATGTTACCCTGTTTGAAATGGAAAGCCTATGGAAAGAGGATTGTGTAGATTAATGCTGTGGATTTGGGATGTCTTCTCTGAAGCACCTGGTTTTGATTTTTCAAATATGCTGTCAGTGGGAGATCCATGTCCTATTTCAGAGGTAGAGCCAGCATAGCAGTGCTTGTTTTTTTTTCTGTATTGTCCTATTAAAAACACCCAACCAAACAAAACCACAAAAAAAACCCCACCCCCTCCAACCAACCAACCAACCAAGAAAACCCAAAAAATCCCCAAACCCTCAAAAAACCCTAAACCTGAAGTTTGCAGTCCTTGACAAGTTGCTGACAAATAACCAAACTGTCCCAGCCACTGTGTGTTTGCCAGCAGTGGCAGTGGAGCCAGTGCTGATGCAGTGCTCATCTGCACTGTCAGCCCTCTGAGAAAACACAGCTCAAGGCCTCTTCCTTTTTCAATCTTTGGCAATTGCACATCTACTGATGGAACGGGAGGTGTGTGAAAGTTCATGCTATCACAGTCCAGCAGGTCATTGCACTGCTGGTTACTTCGCTGTTTGAGCCTCAAGTAACTTTTCCCTGATTGCAAAGCAGATTTTGGAGTATTTCTCTGAAAATCTGCCTGCACCATCAGTCCTTTCAATAAGCAAAGTTAAAAAAATCAGTTAATTCACCTCTTATATGGACGGAGAGGAGAACTAATAGGAAGAGCAAACAGAATTAGTAGAAGTAAAAAAATGAAAATTATAGAATTGTGCATCTTTAAATGCCCTTTTTACTAGGTAATAATCTCTTTGGTCTTAGCTCCTTAAGTATGAAACACATCAATAAAAGGCTAAAGAGCAAATTGAGTCTTTGAAAAAAGAGCACTGATAATTCTTCTATATCTGTTAAGATGCTTTTATATTTTAGTATTTTAGACTGTTTCTTCAGACTGTGTTAAGCACTGGAATCAAGAGGAAAAAAATTAAAATGATTTTGTATGCTATGTATTTTAAGACCCCCATATAGACCTTTTGTGTCTGTATATTTTGAGGCAGAATTTTAGAAAGTAAAGAATTAATTTCAAGGAGTTGAGAATGGTGTAGAAAATTAAAACATTAAATGGGAGTTATACAATGGAAAAAGTATTATTTTGCTTTAGAGGGACCAGTCTTGTAGGTCTTGTGGTTGTAATAAGTAGGTAAGCAACTCTCTGAAGTTAAACTTTCTGAGATAAAGGAAAAAAAAATTATGTTCAGTGCTAAACATTGTGTTCTGCAGTTCCTGAGCAGTGTTTCCTGCCATAATCTTTATGAACAGGCCAGTGCTTTTCTCTCCTCTGACATGGTATTTCATGCCAAGATCTTTTTGATCAAAACCAGTAGGGGGTTATTTTAATTAATTATAAATCAGCAGCCAAGTTTCATTAACATTTTTGTTAAAGATTATCTTATCACTCTAGTTTCAAGATACCGCGTGTTCAGATAATAGCTTAGGAAATTAGTTTTCTTTTCCACGATAGCTTTAATCCTATGTATGAAATTCCCCAAAGAGTTTGCAGCTCAAATTACAGTTGTAAAGAGAAGTAGAAATACTTCAGAGAGTTTTGCAGGACCGTGTATTCCTTTATTAACACTGAATTCTTTTAGCAGCTTGGCTTAAAAATTTCAGCATTGTGTGCTTGTGACTGCAGAGCAGTTTCTGGCATTAGTAGACAAAACAAAACTAACAGTTCCAGGGTGTTTGACCTCTTGATGCACTTGTCAAAACCTTCCTGGTGTCACTTGGAGTAAAATGTGTGTGGTAGCAGGCCAAGTTACACTTTGTGTGGTGAGAGTTTGGAAAGATATGTGGGTTGGTGTCAGGTAGTTTTTGAGCTCCAAGTGGATGGAGTTTGCTGGCTTGGTCACGGGGCTAGGCTGGCACTGCTGGATCTAAAACATGTGCAGCAGCTTGAAAATCTGCTGTCTTTTAAAATGTACAGCCTGGTGGAGTGCATGCATCCTCTCTGGAATGTGGGCTCCCATGTTATCCTGCCCTCCAAGGCTAGGAGGTGGCAGAGGGGGCGAGGAATCCATGCACAGCAACACAGGAAAGGCTTGCCTATGGGGAAAGCAAGAAGGAAGGAGACTTGCCTTGAATTCATACCATGACAGAAATTAAATCACCATCATGGTTCAGTTACTTCAGAGGTTCAAAAAGAGCTCGCAGTGACATAGCCAGTATATTTAAAAACACTGAATTACCACTTCATACACGTGATGAATTGCTGTCGCAATCAGGCAAGTGAGCCTGGGGGCATAAAGGCAGCAGTAAACAAGAGGCTGTCATGTGCAAAAGTAACAGAGCAGCGTGGATTCAGTACACTCTCAGTATGGACAGCCAAGGTATTTATAGCTGCCCTTGGCTCCTGGGGAATTTAGTAGTTCAGGTTTGCACTAGGGGTCCCCAGTGACCCTTCAGATTACGTCTGATGACGTTTAATATTCCAAGGGAGTGCTCATTACGCTACTTGCAGCTCTTTGGGCAAGCAGGAAGTGGTTTCCCATCCTCAGCATGCCCTAGCACATAGAGAACATTGCATCCTCCCAGATTTAGGTTCCTAGGTGGCCTTCCCTTGGATGAAACGTGTTTTCTTCACCTTTTCTTTGTAAGGTGTCATGATCATCAGTGGAAAGAGGTAGTTCACAGCTGCTTGGGCTCCATCCCATCCTCTCACTGAGAGGAGGGAAGAAAAGGCATTTTTTGAATGTCTCAAGTCAGGGCAGTACCAGGGCAGGAGCTGCAGCAGGATATTGATGTGGTTTGCCTGTGGCCTGGGCAGTGCCCAGCAGGACAGACCTGCCAGCCTCTTCACTGGGCGGGGCTGGAAAGCAGGACGGGGCTGTCACCATCTCCACATTTCTGCTGGATTGGTGCTTACTCTCAGTGCTCAACACCGACACCGCTCTCTGCTTTGCACTGTGCTCTCGGACAATCATCTTCCCCTGGTCATGGGAGGAACTTTGTATTTTGGGGAGTCCTGAGCTGGACCTGGTTATTTTATAGTTGCTTTAGGACCGCGGAGGGGAGCGGACATGTTCTTCATCTACTGTCATTCCTCATGCCAGGGCCTGTAGCAGGCTGTGCTGAGATCTTTCTAAAGCAGCTTTTAGGCAGTCTATGCAGAGCTGGTGGGAGGCTTGGTCTAAAAGCAGCTGCTGGCTCCGTGGTTCTCTGAGCTCGACATGGTCCTTGTTTTGCAATGTGCTGTGTCCTGAACATCTGCAGCCTTCTGGAGCTTTAAGGGCCACTCTGCTGTGGGGGTTGCTGGACTCTTTCTTGTATTAATTAATGTAGCTTTACCTTTGGCAGCAGCAAAGGAGGCTGCCAGAGGTCTTACATAGCATTTTAAATGTCAGCTGCCGGTCCAGAGCAGCTGCCAGCACTGGAGCTCTGGCAGGGGGACTGTTGTCACAGGACAAATGCAGGGAATGTCAGTGTGGACACAGCGTGAGTCAGTCAGGGCAGGGACTTGTGTACAGAGTATCCTGACGTTGGTGAAATGCCCTTTGAAATCTCCTAGCAAGTTGGCACCTGTGTTGCTTGGGTCATATATAAGGAAATTCTGCTGGCTCCTGGCTGTTGTGGTTTGTATTCAGCTCTGACTGTAAGTAGTTGTCAGAGTGTGGGGTGTACACTTTGTACAAAAGTGTAATCCTTTACTTCACTGTAAAGTAAGGATTTTACAATTATTTTACAATTACTTACAATTACTTTACAATGAAGTAATCCTGTGGTGCTGGGAGTCTCTTTGGGTGAAAGAGTAGGGCAAAGCATGGGTGGTAAGAGGGTTGAGAAAATGTAGTTTCTAAAACAATAATTTTGGTCACATATATCTCTGTTTGAATTCTTTTTAGTGGACTTTTTCTTTCAAATGTTTGTAATTTATGTGTTGGTTGAACTGAATTAACATGGGATAAATAATAAAAAAATTTGTAACTACTGTCCTTGCTTGTCATCATTGCCTTCGTGAATAGATGTGCTTGGAGAGCAGTTGTTTCTTCAACATTTGGATTAGAAGGCTTGGCTGCAGAATTTGAATTTATAACAGTAATTTAAACAGTAATTTAAGTAATTTAAAACAGTAATTAATAACAGTGTTTGCTGTTAGTATGGAAGTAGATTTCTTTCAATATTGTTACTTCTTTGCAATGAATTGTGCCAGCCATTTTAAATTATATGTATACCCATTTACCTCTCACCTGTGATTTAAACCAGGCTTCTTAATGGGCTCTGTTGGATGTAAGCACATCTTCCAGAGGTGTCCACATAGGTAGGGACAAGTTCCAGATCATCTGGACTGAATCCAAATCCTTTTCTGGCACTTAAGTCTTCAGCAGAGCATTCTTTTGTACACAGTTGTTGAAGGAAGAGGGCTCCTTGGGGTTCTGGGATTGGCTGGTTACTAATGTGGTGTACATCCATGGAATGCAGGGGTACATGAATCAGCAGGGTCTCAATGCCAGGCTCAGGGATATAATCATAGCCTGGCTACTGTAGTATTTACCACAGTGCTTTACACCTGGAATTAATCTGTGCCGTTCCTTGTGCTGGAAATGTGTGCCTTCATATAGATGCTGGCTTTGTGTTCCTTATGGGAACAAAAGACTTATGTTAAGCAGCCCAGACCAATTTTAAATTCTTACAGGCACATAGAGTTGTGCTTTTGATACCACCCGCAAAGCAATACTTACAGGAAACCAAATCCCAGACTAGCTGATGGGAATGCTCTTCACTAGGATAAAAGTCATCCATAAACTTCTTCATGTTCTAGGTTTGTTTCTACCTACAAGAAAACTTGTATACACAACAAAGCTCCTGTCCTCCTCTGCATCCCAGATCTGGGCTGTATGACAGATTTCTCTTTTTTAAGTTTAGGAGGGTTTCTCAAATGGAGAAAATGCAAGCTTCAGACCGTCAGAGGCTTATTGTCCCTACTGCCTAAGAAGTTATAAACAAAGATAATCAAAGCAGTTGTGTTTGTCTTTTAGGATTTTTATCTCTTCTGACCTCTGAATTCTAAGAAAAAAAGGAAGCATGATGATAACGTATTGTTCTAACTGCAAAATTTCTGCTAATACCCTGACCGTTCTTTAATCTGTTCTTCCTTATTTTATGTCTACTCCCTCAGCCTCTTCCTTCAGAGACAGGCTGAAACTGTAGTTTGCCTTTTGTTAATCTGCTTTTTCTATCCCCATGCTATTTATTTTCATGTATTTGAATTTACCCAGGATGGCACTAATGTAGAACACGTTTCAGGCACGAAGAGGTTAATGAAACTTGAACTGACTGCCTCGTGATAACATCCGTGTTCTTGACAGTCTCGGGATACTGGTTCTTGCCTGCAGCCACATATAGGGACTTTTATCCTCTTCGACTTCCACATTTCTATACAGCCAAAGTAGATTTAACAGGATCTTTAGGGGAGTCCTTTTGTACGTTCCTTGGTTGTAACAGCACTTTTATAGAGCCTCTTGAAAACTGAAAGGGCAGCTTTTCGTGAACAGGTAATGAAACCAAAAATTGCTATGTTGAAATGAATAAAAATAATGTTCATGCAAAGGTGTTTTGAAGATACCTTTGTGATTTAAGTTTTGGAAATAAATTTGTGGCGAAAGAAATTATTCTGAAAGCCTCACTGGTAGTCTGATTCTGGTCCTTTGGCTGCTTAAACCATGGCACTACCTGGGGATGAAGTATTTAGCTGGTTTTTTCTTTTTAGTTGAGGAAGGGGGAAAACTGAAAGCGCTAAGAATTAAACTGGATGTGCAATTTTTTAAAACCCCCAAACTGATTATTTATGGAGATTTCTGAGTAGTTACTAGTGCTGCACTGGCTACTTAAAATCCATCATATGACTGAGAATGGTGCCACTCAGTGCACTTGGATTGCTTAATACCTTTTGCTCTGGGCATTATTGTGTTGTAAAACACTAGTTAGGTAAGGTGTTGTTTCAACCAGAGTTAGTTTGGTACTAACATGCAATGTGAAGAAATCTGGTTAAAAACTGTAATACCTGGGGGACCCTCACAGGCAGAACTAAAGAGACAGATTTGAAATACAAACCCAAGGCACTTTCTTCTGCACCTCATCTGTCTAAAGCCTTGACGTGTCAGAAGTTTGATTTTTGAATGCATGGGTATGTCTGGTCCTGTTGTTCCTTTGACTATTTGCTTCAGTACATCGCAGCAGTCTGTAATTTATGGTTTAGGTACATGAGATGTTCAGTGTGTCTGAGTATTGCTGCAGCTTTGAATCTTAGAAATAGCTAAGTTTTATGATTTGGAACTATCCCCTTACGTTTCATTAGCAATTTTGCGTTTTCTTACATTTCTAAAAGGGAAGTGGCTTTACTTACTCATATTATTTATTTCTACTTAGCAAACATCTAAGTGCACACTGTCACAGCTGAAATAGTTGAGCTTAGAGTTTTGTATCAAGCATACAAATCCTGAGATAATAGAGTACTAATGAGTGATGCTGTTTTGAACCCAGAGAAGGAAATTTCTGGTTTTCAAAACTGAGAGTAGTCCAAGCTGTCTCTTCTGCTGTAAACTGGATGTATTTGTACATTAGAAGAAGTTAGATATTGGAATCCATTTGTGAAATGTTAACTGCAGCTTGATGTTCTTCCTTATTTGAATTTATAACGTGCCTTAATTTCATTTAAAAAAACAGCAACCTAAAGTTTTCTTGAGAGCATAATTAGACCTTCCTCTATCACTGTGCTAAGAGGGTTGATGTGAACAGATTCACATCTCTTAGGGTCTCTGTGCAGGGAGACTGTTTTTCTTTTAATAGTATGCTCTAACAGCATATTAGCTACGTTTCCTTGTGCTCAGTGATGATATAGTCAGAAAACACGTGAAAAAGAATATGGAAATTTCAAGAGTGGGAAGAGTGGGAACAGCATGACATAGATGCATGTGAGCATTAGTCTTTACCATGCATGATGCAATTTGTGACACTTCAAATTTTGCATATTACTGTATACACTGGATTTTTTTCACAATTATTTCAAGACTTTTCTCTTTTCCTAAGGTCTCCCAGTTAAACCTGGAAGAAGGAACTAAACTTGCTTAAGTTATGTAAATTTGAAGGTTAGCATGATGGTAAAGAACTTCTCAGAAAAGGACACAGCAAGGTGAAAGGCAAATCCAAAAGGTTCCGAAAATAATGAGAGACAAAGTGAGAAAAAGAGAAAATTAAATGGGATCTTTACAAATAAAATCTGTGTGCCTGGGAAAATGCATGCATAGCTATGATGCTCATCATAGAAGGAATAAGCATTTTCAAAAGAACAAGCAGGACACTGTCCAGCTGCTTTTTTGTTTTGTTTTTGCACCCAAAGGCATTCTGGGAAGAACCAAAACATTTCTCCAGGTGCTTTTCTAGGACAGAAGGCAAAAGCAATAAAGCTACTTCCTGGTACTGCAAGTGATATTTGAGAAAGCTTGGTTAAAAAAAATCTATTATAAAAACACTCAAACATTAATATCAAGTTAAATCAATCTCCATGTCCTTTCTATCCCACAATAATCTTGTTGCTGAGCAAGCTGAGCCTAATACATGGGAGCTGTGAGGCAGCTCTAGGTGTGAGACACCTTGCAGCCAGGAGCTGTTTTGGGAGTGGAATCAGAGTGAGGTGTGAGGAGAACAGGAAATTGCATAAAGCCGGCTCTGTGGGTTGTTTACTGGGCACCAGTGGCACTGGAATAAACAGCTGTGCCGGAGCACAGTGTCCCTTTTGTCACCCAGCCTGACAGGACTGGCAATGGAGACTTGGAGCTCAGGCAGTGCATTCAGCGAGGGAAGCCCGTGGGTATAAGGGAGCTTGTCACAGACCCTTGGAAACTGGGTGATGTGTGGTGGTTTTGATCGGAGACCAGAGCTTGTTAAACCCAGAAGCTGTTTTGGCCAGTATTGCTCAGGAAAGCAAACCTTAATAGACACACATAGAAGTTGAAAGCCTTGCCCACTGCCCTTACCTCGCCCTTCCCCTGTGATGTACAGGAATTTTACAGTGTTCTTAAGGTTCTTTGAACAGAGAAAGGTGTGGTGAAGAGAGTCTGGTTTCCCACTGCAGCCTGACAGTGAGATGGGGAAGAGGAATTCCTCGGCAAGGGAGTAAGCAATGCAAACAGAGGCCACAGCTCTTCAGCCTCAACCACCTCCTCATTAAGTAAGGAAATACCTGGAGACTGACTCAGTGAGCAGACCTCAGTTTGCCTTGCAGAATTAGGAGTTAAAATAATGAGTGCTTTCCTCACTAGAAGCTACTGGTGGCATTTTCACGTATTTTCTAAGCATACATAAATATCTGGAGCAACTAAGCATCTTCCTGCAGGTGTAGTATTTTAGCAGGAAAGGAAAAATTGTGATTTCACCAGGTAATAAATATTTAATATTATGATCAGATACTGCTACATTAATCTTGTTTCTTTACAGTCAAAGGTGATTCAGATGCTGAGTTTTCCAGAACACCGGACATGAATCCAGTGCCAGAAAAAAGGGTGAAAAGAAACCAAACCCACCAGGAATTTAATAAGACTAAAACATTGTGTTCCACTGCTGAGCAAACTACAAGGAACGTATTTACATGGATTCACTGGCAGTTGTTCAGGCTGATTTATTTCAGTGTAGCAGAATGCAGAGACTGGATTATAAAGAAGTGCACCCTTATGTTGAAATTATTGCACCTCTAGCAGAGATAAAGAATTCTTGATTTATCTTACTGAGGTCTGTGTTCTCCCCAAGCCTTCTGCACAATAACATCCAGAGACCTTTGTGCTCCACTGTACATCAGCCAGGTAGGATGTCTTATAAGAATATACTTTTTTTCTAATTTCTGAGCTGGGAATAGTTTAATTAGGTTCCAGCCAAATAACTCAAGCTCAACAGCCGTGTTCCAATGTTAATGTTAGGTTCTGTAATTGGAAAGAAAGGTCAGCTAAACAGGGAGGGATTTTGTCAGCATTACAGAAAAACCTTTGTGCTATTCTGTTCTGATGCTGTAGGAATTGTCCTTGGTACCATGACATGTGTCCATCCTGGGCATCTGTGAAGTTCTACAATAACTTAGCGTAGGTTACATTTAGACTGTTTTAAAAATGTATTTATTTTCAAGGAACACCTAGCAAATGTCTGTGCAGTGGCTTGTGTTGGGAAAGGATTAAAAAAGAGAGGCAGAAGGTTGAACTGAATGTTGGATTTGGGTCTGTCAAATTGAAAGGAGTTCAGATTATGTCAAAGAAATGCTGTGTGTTCTGGCTTAGAAAAAAATAACACTAGTCCAAAAATAATGTAAGTATTATGAAAATATTTTACTTGTCAGTCTTTTATGGCAAATTAGTTTCTTTTTCATCAAAAGAATTCCTACTCAGTTTTGATTTAAGTAATGTAGTTATTTAAATAAAGTTCTTTAGTACTGTTTTTATATCTTCTAGAAAGCCCTATATTAATTTAAAATTCAGTATTGCATTTGTATGCAGGGAACATGATCCTTCTCCTTCATCTAGCAATCTGCACCACCCATATATTCTTTTTTAAACCTTCAGATGTAACCTCCTTAAATATTTAAGGCATAGCTCCAACAGAGCAGTGGTAGGCTGCTCTTCTCTAAACTTTGCCCTCTCTTTTCTAGGTCTTAGTGAAATACTGAAAGTGCTTTACTTTTCTTTGAAGAACTTGTTATTCAGATATTCTAGGAAATACAAGAAGCCCTCAGCAGCACTGCTTTGGTCTCCAGACCTTCTGCTGGATGGGTTGCACTTTTTGAAGGTTTCTTGCTGTTACGGAGAAATTCTGCAAGAGATATCCTGCATTCCCCAGTAATTTGGGATTCCTTTTCCCTTTACTTCTCTGGTGAAAGGTTTTGTTAATTTTTGGCTCCTCAGTGATTATTTCACCATGTGTATTTGCTGTGCAGAAAATATTATTGCAGCCAGGAATGGTAACCAAAGAAATTAATAAAGAGAAAGTAGTTTAATATCTAGCACAAACTTAAGTATGATTAATAGTTCAGGTGAAGGTAATTTATTCTAGAAATTAATGTTTTTGAGCAGCCTAGTGGTTAAAAAAATTGTCTTTTTTGCTAAGTTGTTTTTTGTATTTTGTTTTCTGTAATGTCTGTTGCTTTTCTTAAATCTCTTTTTGGACAATAATGTTCTTTTAAGTAGTGATATTGGTTGTGTGTAGGATTGACAATTGTGGACATTATAAAAGAAAATATCTCTTTTAAAACCTCAGTTTAGGTAAGTAATCATTCTTTCACTGATGTTTGCAATACATTAAGCTATACCTGCAAGGTGAAGCACTTAGTATTTTAGTTTAATTTTTTGAGGGAGGGCTAAATGTACCCTGAATAGGTCCAAATCCTTAGCTGTTGATTCAGGAAATAATCTTTTTTCCAGAAGCTGTCCTGGAAATTCTTAGAATTCTGCACCCCTTACCATACTCATATAAACAGCTAAAAACAGTTTCATCATGTATAATACATCAGTTAATAAATGCACAGAAAGTTTTTACCACAGTATTCTCAAGATGTACTCTGTGAATCAGATGGAACAAGATGTCTCCTATTTAGTCATGGTTTGGCTGAGCAGGGAGCTATATCTTAACTTATATGGATATTTTAAGTTGCTGAATTTCATTACTGAAAAATGCTTAGACACATTATCATTCTAAATTTTTTTTTTTTTTGGTAAGAGCTCCTCCAGTTTGAAAAGGTGATCTTTCATTTTGCTAGCAGAATCTTTGCATAAAGAAGTCCAGTTAGAATAAAACCCAAGCACTTAAAATCGGAATATTCATGATGATTTCAGATACTGATAATGATCATCTCCCTGCAGGTATGTTGGATACTTGGTTCAGCTCAGGTGGAGATACTTTTGTAGATCTTCCCCATGAGCATGTAGCCATGACTGACACTCCTTCAAAAGAAGAATGGAAAAAAAGGCTTTGAAGAAAAAGAAAAAAAAAAAATGGAAGTAGAATTTTGTAACTCTGGAAGTAGCTTAGTCTTTTCATCCCCTTTCCACTTCAAAAATAGAGTTGTGAATGTTCACTGCTTGCCAATAAAAGGTTTTTCTGACCTGAGAATTCTTTAGGAAGCTCACATCGGCTCAGAGGAGCTCAGAGATTCAGACCTCTTGTTTCTTGTTCTCAAACTTCTGGAATCGTTTGGAGCAGAATTTGGGTTGTCCAGGTTGTCAGAGCTGCTCCTGGCCATTGTAGGAGGCTGCTGGGTGTGGCTGCCTGGGTACCCAGTGCTGCAGAGGGGCTGTGGGGACACAGTGACCCCCAGACGTTGCCACTGAGTCCTCACAGGGCATTTACTGACTTGGGAGATGTCCTTGATGGTCAGATGGATGGGTTTTATGGCTTTTCATGTTTTGGAGGAAGAACAGTGTACACACCATCCTTGCAGACATGTCCTCGTATTCCACGGTTCTAATGTGTCTCTTTGGAACATAACATAACAAACTTGCATATTGGGAGAGCAGAGAGGTTCAGTGCTTATAGCTACAACTCTAAACCCAAACAGCAGGAAGCTGTTTCTGATGTGAGCAGCTTGCAGGAAAACATGGATTTTGCAGCCAGGAAGAGCAGGTGATTTTTTTTTCTAGCAACAGAAAACCTTTAGGCATGCTAATAAAATTAATTTTAGGACATTTCCCAGTACTCCCATGTGAAAACTGAATGTGCATAGACTCTGTGGTGTGTGGTCTCTAGAATATCATACATTTGCTAGTTGCTTTCAAGAAACAAAACATAAAACTGGTATTTTCTACATTACATATTATAAATGTGGAAATAGAAGATTTAAATACTCCATTCACAAACATAAAGTCAAAATATTTTGATCATATTAAAGCTACTTTATTTCTTTTTCAAAATAGATTCATGCTGAGCACATGCAACACTTGAAGTGGCATTTTCAGCTGTAAAAGCATTGTTGGAAAATTTCACTCTGGATTTAGTAGTAGTCTGTGTTTCTTTAGCCCATGCTATTAAATGCAACCCAACTGTCGGTGGTCCTAGTTCTTGTCTTGTAATCTGGTGTGTGCATTAGGATGAGAGTGTGGAAAATTAGAATATAGAGATTAAGAAAAATGTAAGGTATTAGAATTAGAATGACAATGGTCTGTTACTTGGTGAAAAACTCCAGGAATTACTTTGTTCCCTTTAGCTGTACTCTGCCCCTTGATCTCTAATGTCAAGGACTAATGCATGGATGTAATATCTGGCCATGCAAAATGCATTTTTTTTAACTACTTGGGTTTTCCAATCTAGCAGCACAAGTTACCAGCTGCATAGTGGAATTTAGAAGAAAGGAAGTGGAGTTCACCAACTTTTAGCACGAACTGCCTGTGGTTCATTTGCTTTCATTTCCACCTTATCCTAGGGTGGCTAGGGCATCCATGTGTTCAAAGCCGCAGAAGTAAGCAATACTGATGGTAAGTTCATGTTTGGGAGACTCTACTGTGAATTGCTGAATATGAGGAAAACTCCACCAATAAAAATCCCTAGGTACACTAAAGAACAAATTAAATACTCAGGTCATGCATTCCAGTTTGGTAAAGTTTAAACATGAACACCTAGACTAGGACAGACAGACTAGGACACCTGGACCCTATTTTATCCCAAATTTGCCCTAAGCCAGGACACACCTGAAATGCAAATTCCCTTAGTTTTAAATGTCCCATGGCAATGTAAATGTTCTGCTGCACCGAGGGTGAGCTTGCTTTGAAGAACTCTTAATTCCTGGGGCGTGTTGCTTGTCTGCTCCACTCTGTGTCCAAAGTACTGGGTTTGGGGAGGGAGAGCAAATGTCCAGCTCCCATCCCTGGCCATTCCTGACCTGTGTGTCCCAGATCTCCAGTCACTGTGGATACATCTCAGGAATGGAAATAAAAATGGATTTAAGCCTTTCCCTCACAAGATGGCAGCATCACTTCAGGGAATAACATCACCTGCACCAGTCAGGAGTCCCTGGACATTTGAATATTTCCATTTTATCCAGTATGTGAAAGAAACTCTGATAGCTGTGCTCATTTGTGTTACCTGAACTTGGAGATCAGCATCGGGCACGGGACTGGATAGGTTTCATTCACATGGTGCTGTGTTGACGATGAAAATTATGAATTGTGTTGAAACTATGTGATTATTGTGACTCTAGTTAATGCTATAGTTGCATTCCTGAGATTTCAGCAGCAACATTTGGTTATTTCAAGTGCACTAACCAGAAAGATCTTACAGAAATTTATTTTCAGATTCACACAAATTTCCTTCCGCGTCCACAGAGTGTTTTTATTCATTCAAGTCTTGATCCTACTCTCCCTGAGGTCAATGGCTGAGTCAGAATTTTAGGATAAGGACATAGAAACAGCAGAAAAGTCATTAAAGTGGGGGTTTTAATGAAGTTTTTAATATTTTTCCCTCTCCATATAAATAATCAGGAATCATGAAAGAGCTGCTGTTTGAACCATTAGAAGCATTGACCTTCAATTAACTCTGGGCAACACCTTTATTTTATTTCAGGACAGCACTGATCAACTTCTAAAGAAACTAGGTCAATTTTGTTTCTGATTCTAAAAACAGGTCTACCAATTTGGCCTTACCCATTAGAAATAAGAAGCTTGGAAATACAGGAATCCCCACTGTGTTTTTTGGATGAAGTTGAGCTTCCCAATTATATAGATGATTTTTTGGTTTTTTTATTACCATTTTGATTTTGATTTACAGCATAAGTTATGAGCTGAAGAATAATACTTTCTAATTCATATGGTTGTTTTATAACTTTCTTCAGATAGTCTACCAACACGACCATTTTAATTTTTCAGTCAGAAAAGCATTTGTCATGACTGCCTGGAGAAATGCCTCTTTTATACTTACAGTAATGAAGATGTGCTTTGCTATCCTGGGTAGAAACTGTTATTATTTTAAGGAAATATTGGCTGGTGTACAATAATACTTTAACAAGAAAATATTTAAAGTCCTGTATTTTCATTTTCTTGAAAGTTTTTATGCTGAGCACACAAAAGAATTTCTTACCTTTTATTTCAATTTCTCAAAATCCACCATGCTTAAGATAATGGTTTTACTGACAGGTGGTCACTTTGTTTGCACTTCTAGGATTAAGGCAGGTTTAGTCTGCAAGTATAACTTTCTAACAGCTCAAAGTGTTGGACTTAATGTTGAGAGATATCAAAATTCACATGTTTAAATTTTAGCAAACTGGAATGCATGACCTGAGTATTTAATTTGTTCTTTAGTGTACCTAGGGATTTTTATTGGTGCAGTTCTCCTCATCTTCAGCAATTCACAGTACAGCTTCCCAAGCATGAACTTACCATCAGTATTGCTTACTTCTGCGTCTTTGAACACATTTTCTGAAATTGGTGAAGGAAGGAAGCTGTGGATGTAAATGATATTGGGAAAATGAAGCCAGGTCCTTGGGTGATAATGACTGCTGAATGGTACTCTCTCCTCCCTACCCAGCACAGATTGTAAGGAAACAAAAGAAATGCACCTGATATGTTCATTTGTAGAGCCTGGTGTCTCCACTCTATCATACATCATTCTGAGATGTTGTGAGGACTGAACTGCTACACACGGACAGCAGTGTGGGAGAGCTTCAGAAAGTCAGCTTCAAACACTGGGGGTTGTTTTGGCTGCTGCAGGTCAGCACATCTCCATCATTCCCCTTCTCTCTGGTTAGAAAAAAAATAGAGCATGGATCTATCCTCCTGGTCACACAAAGCCTGTGATATTCTCCACAAGCCTCCTCCCTCACTCATCCTGGCAGCAGGACAAGTCTGGCTTTCAAAGAAAATTGAAAGGCATCCTGCTTTAAAGAGGAAGATAATTAAAGGGCTGGCCTGTAGCAGAAAATTGAGAGATTGCTTAAGTGAATGAAATAGTTGAAGTTATCGGTGGTGAAATGTGCTATTGATCACATTCAAATCCCACCCACACTGTTAAAAGTCAGAAGCTATTTTTTTACTGCGTTGTATGAAATTAATTTCGCCTCTTCCTAGTGGATGAGGATTCTGGTTATAAGTGGGTCTCACAGGTTTAATCAGCAGTGATTCTATTTGTGGGTCAATATCACTTAATCTAGAAGTGTTAACGCTTGTGTTTAAGTCCATTTATTTTTCCAGAAAGCATTTAAGAGGGGTTTGGCTTTTACTGTGTTTTTCAGGGCTAGCTGGAAGCACACTTGAAAGACACAGGGTAAGGAGGTACTTCTAACGTTTACAGTGGCACCTGTAAGACAAATGTAAAACTTCCATGATGCATTTTATCACGTGTTTATTCCAGAAGCATTTGTGTCTACCTGACCCACAAACAAATAGATTTCATTTTTAAGGACTTGAAAGTCAGTACTTTTCACACATGCTAAATACAAAGCACTAAAAGAAAGAAGAGGGGTAACATTATTCCCTTTGGTTATTCAGAGGATGTGCAGAAAATGAGGTTTAAAACAACTTTTAGAGGTTAAGGTATAAAGTTAGAAGTTGTTAGTTATAGAATTGTAAAGTTAAGGTAAGAATTAGTAATAATGTTAGTTACTAGAAACTGTCTGTACTAATTTTGTGACTTTTACTTTGGGAATATGTTTTATCATGGCCCTTCTGTCAGTCAAGAATGTTGTTTCCATGGCAACTTAGAAACGCCTGTGCTTCTGGTCTTTCTCTGCCTGGCTGCCTCACCCCTCTCACACTCTTGACTATCAGAACTTTACTGCCCATCGGCAAGCAAGTTCCAACACGCCTATATGGTAATTAGAAATCCCAGGATGCAATGCCTCAGAAAATTGGGACAACTTCCAAAAACAAACAATAATTCTCCCTAACAACAACCCAAAACAGAAGTAATGGTGACAATAAAGAGAGAAGAGTGAAAGCTGACAGATCTTTATCTCAGATCAGCGATCTTTATCTTGTTGTGACTACAAAGACATTATAAACGAGCAACCTCTCGGCGGACGCAAATCAGAATTGGGAGTTTGTAGGAAGCATGTTCCCGAGAGGGGGGAAGAAAATTCCCCACCCGGCCGTGTGCAGCGGCAGGGTGCCAAACCCCCCCCCCCCTGCTCCTTCTCAGGACTACAGCGGAAACCACCCCACCCTCCCAGGCGCCTACTTCTACAAAAGAGCTGATTCTTTAATAAAAGCATTTAAAAGAGGCAACATTGTTTCCTGTCCATTTTTTAACAGCTGGAATAGCAAAACAGGTAACGAGGACAATACAGATCTCAGATGGTTTAAGGAAATGCTGAATTTTAGCTTTATACTTGTTTTTAGTATGGCCTATTTATTTTCATTGCTAGAATAATACTAATCCAAGTTTATATTATGATCCATGTGTGCAATTTTCATAGAATATCTTGGTAGTTGCTTGACTCTTGAAAGCCATGTTGATTGACTAGAAATTTTCAGAAGAAACATAGAAATAATTAGGAGCATTTCCTTTTTCAATGACCTCACTTTAGTCATGAGAGAATTTGCAATGACACTGTTGACTATGACGAGATTACAAAATTTACCTCTCCCTCAAAAACACTGAAATGTTCTGTTTCAAATTCCTATCCCATTTTACTTCTCCATGCTCTAAGGATTTATGTTGGAATTACAAGGATAGACACAGGTGAACATTTAAATTTCCATTAGTTCATATCCTGACAAAGGTGCACTATTGAAAAATAGATTCTTCACAAGCATACATAGTGTTGGAATGTTGGAAAATCATAAAAATGATTTTGAGTAGCTGAATACTGCTCAAAATCATAGGATGGGTCTGCATTTGGCTTCTCTTTTACTGCAAATAAGAGATATTGAAATCCTGAACTTTAAATTAAAATATATGACCATTGTATAATGTAAATGTCAAAAACCCCGAAACTTACTCTGAGAAGAATAACTAGACATATAACCAAAATGTCATTAATGCTTTTGCTCATGAACATAATTAGAGGAACATATGATATATGGTGAATTACATTGCTTCTACTAATAAAGGAAAGGATTTATTAAAAGTAGTCCTTGGGCCAGATTCTGCTTTCTCTTTCTGCTGTAACAGACATGGAATTAACTTAAAGCTGAAAAATACCAGAAAAACACAAGATATTGTTTGCTGAGATTTTATATTGGCATCTTTGAGATTAGTTCTGTTCTGTTTGCTGTACATTAATTTTTCAGTGGTAGTATGTGTGGTAATTACAATACATATTACTTAGTACCAAGCATTGTCTAGTATATTGACTTGCCTGGAAAATAGAACAATGAATTAATAAATGTTATACTTTACACAGTATTGCTAAGAAGAAATTTGGTAATATTCTGCCATTTGTAGATGGGGGACAGTTAAATAAGGCCCCAAAGCAGTGGTATTAAGGTAAAATGCTCAGCTGTTAAGGTAGAAGAATATGTAAGTTAATTATCTTTTTAAGTCCTCAGATCTTTGGGATGCTTATTCAGGAATAATTTGTAACAAATTAAGCAAAACAGAGGTTTGTGGGCTATGGTAGAGCTTTTCAGGAAATGTGAGCTGTTACTTGATGCAGCAGTTCAAAGTCTTGCAAACAGACCAACTTCTTTATGGCACATGCCTTGCTATATCAGAGGTGTAAAAACAGACATCGTTTAAGGTTACAAGTGATATATTTTATATAAAATTATATGTTAAATATTTATTTAGAGTTCATCACACCTGACAGGTGAAAGATTGTAGGTGCATGCATTCCACTGCATAGCTGGAGAAGATGCAGGAAAGGGAAAATAAAAAACAGATTATGAACTATAGTAAGTTTGGAGAAGAAGTTGAAAGGCCTTAGAATAAAAAGGAAGGTAAATTAAAACTTGTAAAGGAGTTTGCAGATAAAAATGAACCCAGGAGAAAGGCTGAGTGAAGACAGGAGTGTCTGCAGGAATCCCAAGTAATGGAAAGAGTGAACAGAATATATGGGAACATGGGACTGGAAATTTAGGAAGCTTTCAGTCTTTAAAGTGTAAACTTAACTGGGAGGAGTGTTAATGTACCCTAATCCATACAGGTTGTTTAGGACTCCACACCCTGGGAAGAGCGTATTCTTTTGTTCCATTTGTGTGCAGGCCTCTGTGGAAGCCCTGCAGTGAGGAGCTGCAGGAGGGTTCCCAGCAAGCTTGGAGCAGGAACAGGAGCTGTGCATTTATTTGGATGCAGTGGCTGGGCTGTTTACAGAAATCCAGGATTATAAATATACCTGTCAGGGAAAGATACTTATAATGACTTTTCTCACAGGTAACAAAATGGAGATGAAACACCTGACAGTATCCTAACACTTCATGTAAGTTGGCTGAAAAAAGAAAGTGCACTTCAATGCTCTGGGGGCAGTTGTTTGTTTCTTTGTGAAGGCCCTGTGTAAGAGTAAAAGCTGAAAAGCAGAATTGGCTTGAAGTGTTTGCAGCAGAAGGAGCAGCCAGAAGAGGAAAGGGTGTTTGTGTCCTGCACTGAGTGTGGAAGGCTGTGCTACTTCCACCATTATCAACAGCAAGCGTATGTGGTCAGATGTTATGGAAAGTTATTTCACCAAAATGTGGTGTGGGCTCTGAAAACCTCTCTGCAAGACACAGAGCTGTGCTACACATGCAGGAAGAACTTTTGTAATTCCAATCTCAGAGGGGAAGAAAGAGAGATGTGTACAAGTGATGTGTATTGATGGCACTGCCAGCAGCAAAAGTTAGCAGGCAGCAAGTTTTGTGGAAAACATTTGAGGTAAGATTGGAAGAGCAATCAACTGAGAAACAGAAACCTTGACTGTCTTTTAAAAACAAGCACTAGCAGCTGCTGTGAGCCTAAAGCCTTTAATTGTGTATTTGTGAAAGACTAAAAACTCCCCAAACCATCCAGTATTTGAAATTACTTCCAATGTAACTGCCTGGGGTGAGAAGATGCCTCTCACTTCCAAATTGCCCTCACAGTTTTGAGAGGTGTTGCTGCAGAGCTTTAGGTGCATGGCACAATGTAGGTTTGTAACAATCTTTGTGACATGCTGATCCCTTGCTAAAAAATGGATGGGTGAAGGAGGAAGACTGCAGCGGGTTTGTGATTTCTCTTAGACTGAGTAATGTGCAGGGGTGAAAGGTGTGGATGGCATTAGATCACAGATTGCTCGAGGGAATCCCCAGTACCTTTTGCAATAGAATAACCTGAAATTCTGTTTTAATACTGACATGCTGAGTTAAGATTTACTAGCAGGGTCCTGAAAAAAGGCACCTGATATTTATATGGAATACGAAGTGGTGTTATTAACCATTCAATGCTTCTGAAGATAGTTTCCATGTGTTTTCTGTGTTAGTTCAGTTCTGAAATGTGCTGCTCAGTGGCATTGAACTATGTTCTGATTTGTTCCTCTGTAGGTGAAATGCACCTTCAAACTAACCAGAAATGCTGTGGTGGAATCAAAAACTCAACTTAGTTCTTTTAAATTTGTTTCAAATACTTTGTAGACTGCATTCTGCCTTCATAGCAAATCTTGCTTTTCCCAAATCTTGTTGTCTAACTTTAGCTGAGTGAGACAGGCCGTGTTAAGCATTTGAAATGAGCAAGGAAGGGGCTTTGAAGGAAATGCCACGTGTATTATGGAATTTATGTTTCTAACTGTGGAGACAGTAGCTTAACAAAGATTGTGTGAGTATTTCTGGTTTGATTCAGACCAGTTGCAGATGGGACACTATCAAATATATTGTTTACACAGGCTATAAAAACAGCCTTGCTAAATCCGAGCAGTGTGATGATTCCAGCGAGCTTGCTGAAATGAGTTCTCTTTGGCAGGAAAGAAGGAAGGAAGATAGGACTTGGGATGTGCGCTGAGAACCTAATTTTCTCTTTATTTAGGGAACAGGAAATGAGAAGCAACACTACAGCTGAGGGTAAAGCTAGCATAAAACAATGGGGATGAAAAACTAAGATAAAACTGACCTCTTCAGAGGAAGAAGTAGGGCTGATAACTATGTCTGGCTGGCCTGCTAGGGAAGAAATGATGGGAAAGTTTGGGGTTATTTGGGTTGGACTGATGTCTGAGAAAGGTAACCAGTGACATTCTTGAGGAGGAAGGGGGGAGTTTTGTTTCACTCTTACATATATTTCCTATATAACATTCTGTGCTCTCTGAGGTGCCTTTTTAGAATATTTTTCCAGATAATATTTTTAGTCCTGTCACCTTGTGTTTGGAAGCCATGTGTGAAATCATGATCGTAATGAAATGCCTCTTGTTAATTTGAAAAACAATGATAATAAAGTTTATAGATTTCCACTATTCTCTGCTATTGAATGTCCTTAAACTAAGCCATTAGTAAGGACAACAGAGCTGGGATTCTGTGCTCTGTGCAGTGTTTTCATGGCTAGTTCACCATTGCAACTGAATTTGTAAACAGGACAACTGAAGTTAGGAAATTAACTTTGAAGTAGAGCAAAAGGCTAAAGAGCACAGGATTTGAAAACAAATCTTGACAAATTCAAGGAAGGAGTTACATGCCTCCCTAGGAGGTTCTTGAATATTTAAATGGGTTAGGAAGAGTCGCTAGACTTTTGCTTTTCATCAATTATCTTAGTTGAGGATTGTCACTAATTACCTGAAGGACTGAATGATAATTTTTTCCCCTGTCTTTCCTTTATGCACTCTTTTTTTTTCATAATTACATTTGTTGGGTTTGTTTGTTTGTTTGTTTGTTTCTTTGCTAGGAACTAAAGATGAGAGTCTGAGCATGCCATACTGTTATTCCTATGAGAAATCTTAATGATCCTGTTTATGTTTTCCAGCCATGCTTGGCAATGCCATCTGGTGTGCAGTTGCCAGATTTGAGGGGAGTAAGGAATTCTCTTCTCTCCCACCCTCTCAGCCTTGTTTACACTGGCAGAAGCTGTTTGGATCTTTATTTTTCTGTGCTCTTGTTTTATGGAGTAAAGTTCACTTCCTGGGCTTAGTTCAACTGCTTCACTGTGGCTCCCTGGCAGTGTGAGACCTATAGTGCTGCTAAATGTATTTGTTATTTCTATGGGATGTTTGAAGGGATTTTTATCTCTTATACTAAAGATGTACATTACAGGCTACAGGTGTATTTCAGCTGCAGTGTTTGTATGTATGGATAGAATGGGTATTGTTCTCTATTTTAATTTAACAAATACTACATAGTTTAGGACTCCAGGGTGACCAAGGCAGTCCCCTCCCATCATTTACACCCCTATTCTTCTAGGAAATGTCTCTGCTACAGTCACACAAGCAGAAAATCAATATTGTGCTTTAACCCTGAATGCATTTAAAATCTTGCTTTGAAAACTCAATCATTTTAGACTATTTCTTTGTTATGCGGCACTCCATGCTGTACACCCTCAACCTGGTTCCTAGGACTGCACCAGGAATAGAATCAAACGGTTTAAATTCCTATTTCTCAGTGAAGGATCTAGAGTTTTCAGGGGGAAAAGAAAAAAAAANAAGAAAAAAAAAGAGGACCTGGGGTCTTAGAACCATTGCTTACAAGGTGTTGAAAAATTTAATAATTCTAACACTTATTTTCCAACAAAATCAGAGCACTCCTACCCTTTTGAATACCTTTCCATGGTGACTTAGAAAGCAAAGATTGTTATGTAAATGTAAAGGCTTTGAGCTACTTGAATATTATTTACTTTTGAAATCTGCTTCTGTTGTGATGTTTGAACATTAAGGACTGTGAACATTACATAATTGATAAGAATGGCTCATCAGTTAAAACAGAGTTTGTGTGACTGTTGAAGTCCTATTAATTTGTTAATGGTCTGTGTCAGTACAGAGTTAATTTTTAAGGTGTGAGATGTTGGGGACTTTAATGAGTTGTTCACCAAAACCAATAAACATTGATATGTTTCCAGGCTGAGGACACAGGACAAAATGAGTAGGAAGAACCTGTGTTGCAGATGAGGTATAATTGATTTCTGTGTAATGAAGTCACAGTAATTGCTGTTGGAAGGGGTGCCTGGAATGTGAGGATTGGGAAACTCCTCTCTTAAAGAACTGTCAGATGTAGGGAGGGAACTCAAATTGTGACTGATGGCAGAGTGCGGGGATAACTGCTGTCACTGGCAAGCAGGGAAGTGGCCCAGAGGGGCCATCTTAATGTGAAATATATGTATACAGGGTACTTCTGGGCAGTGATGCATTTGCAAGAGGAAACTATTAAATCACAAACCTATTAGGTGAGTCAGATCTATGGGCGGGCACCAGCAGGGAATAAAGGAGCTAGGGATACCCAGTGATGCCTTGGGAAGGCTGACCTGAAACAGAGACTGGACAGAGCTAAAGTAGGCATTTATTGAAAGGCCTCTAGCATTCACTTTGGGCATGACAGGGCTTGACCAGGGCTACATCCAAGGTGGACCCTAAATGGTCACAAAAAATGGACAACTGGTCACGAGGTGTTACACTTTTATAAGTTTTGGTCCATTTCCATATTGAGGTTTAATTGTCCAATTACAGCTTCAGGTTGTGAGGTCCCATCCTTCTTGTTCTTCCCTCCAGTCCACCATTGTTTGTGCTTTTGGGCCTGAAAGTTGTCCTTTGTCTTCAGCAGGAAAAGGATTTGTTTTGTCTACCTACTCTGTGAAGAGAGCTTACTAGCATAAGGCTCAGAACTGCACCCCTGGGCAGCACAGAATCTGAAAAACATGAAAGCTAAAACTTGAGGCATCACCTGGACCCGAGGAACCAATGAGCAGCCACAAGGGAAGAGCCAATTTATACATTAAACATTTGCATAAACTAAAACCTGCATTGTCAGAAGTTTGGGATCAAATTCCTGGGTCCTGCAGGAGTGCACAGATGCAGGGTGTGAGAGCACAGACAGCAGAAATCACTGTGGAATACCTGCTGGAGTGGTGAAAGGGTAAAGCAGTACCACAGCCCACCTGAGAGAGAGCACAGGGAGATGGAAGTTGCTCCCTTCGGTGCCACCAGAAGTCCTGGATTATAGGCAGAAAAGAATCAAATATTTCTCAGCCATTTCCCCAGCAAAACAGAGAAGTTGTTTTATTTGACTTACCTACCAAACCCCCATACACAAGAATGAAGAGATTGTTACTTTAAGCATGTTTGCATCACTGCAATTCATTTTGAACGTGCAGCTTCCAGCAATCTCCGTATAGATGCAGAAAAGGATTCAATTCTCAAACCTGTTTATTGCTTTTATCTGTGATACATTAGAAAGAAATGGGATAGTGTAGAAATGCTTTTGTAATAAATGACTACATCAAAAGTATAAGGTAAAGCTGGGAGATAACATGAGGATTCAGAGCAGGAAGACTCAGAAAAATGCACAGCAGATGTGTAGTGCATACTGTGATGGAACACAGATGTTTTCCTTGCTCCCTATTACAAGCAAAATGAACTAAAAATCATATTCTGAAGCAGGTAAGAGTAATGTGCTAATGCTGTGCAGCTGTCTTTGCTGAAGGATGGCCTTTGTCTCACATAATTACACCTGCACTTGTATTACAAGAGAGCTGTGTGCTAATGGGAGGCTTTGGCCATAAAGCCAAAAGCCATATTGAGGCCATTGGAATGCTGAGGGTGTCCTGTGTGAGCTTCCCTGGGCACTTCCTGGTCACCATCTGGAAGGAGGCCAACTAGATGCAAATCACCTTTTGTGGGAAAATATGAACCTAATCTGTAAGGGTCACAGTGCAATGAAAAATACATATGGATTTATCTGGGGGTGTCATTAACAACACACCTTAGTGCTGCTCTTTGCCTCTGTGTACACCAGCTCAAGTGGAAAATCAAACAACAGGTTAATGCTATGCATTTGCAAAATCCCTGTGAGAGGAGCAGACACTGCTGCCCATAAATATAAACATTTTTAAGAGGTTAAAATGGGCGAAGGTCAAACAAATATTACTGTACTTAATAACAAACTGCTCTTCCACCCTGGAAGCCAGTTGTGAGGCTTCTATTGGCATTAATGGGAGCAGGCTTGGCCTGTTCCTGGTACAGGGGCTGCACAAATGGCTCTTTAGTCTTTTGGTTAGGTACAGAAATAAAAATTTAAAATGTGGAAAAAAAATTTAAAAAAACCAAAGCAACAAACAAAGAACCCCATGAAAACAAAATCAACCAAACAAAAATCCNAAAAAAAAAAACCCAAACAAAAACCTGACAACAAAATACAACAAATTACCTACACATCATTTCCAAAGCGTGATAATGATATCTGTATTAGAACCAAAAGGGGGCTGAGGAGAGGGTTGTTGAAACTCTGTTTATTCCTGCAGGAGAAATCATTTGTTGGAGAGGGGTGAATTTTGATAGCTGGCCTTGGTGCACTGTTACCATGGTGAGTTGCAAACAATTCCCCTCTTGATTCTGGTGGGTTTGTGCATTTGCTGAAGTTAACACTGTTAGTGAGTGAATTATTGAGTTCAGAATTCCTAGCATATATTTTGTTGGTAGCAGAATTCTGGGACTAAAGTCTCAGTCTCTGAATGGTTGACTCCTGATAAAGCAGTTTGAGGTGACGTCTTATGCTCAAATAAGCATCCTCTGGAAGGTGCGAAATGTACCAAATACAGGAAATGGAAAAGAGCCTCTGGCATTCCAGGAGATTTTTGAGTGTTCCTGAGGGTTTGCCAAGGCTCTTTCGAAGTAAATTGCAAAGGTTACTTTCTAATAGTTCATGGGCAATGAGTGACCCATGTAAGAAAAACTTCTGCAACTTCACTTGCTTTACTTATCTAAAAGAATTTTTGGAAAAGGGCCTGCTAGATTATGCACTTTGTATTTATATTTGCTGCCTTCTTGCTATCAGATAACTCTTTTAGGTGGGAGAGATTAAGCGGATAAGGTTTGATCTTTTTTGTTTAGAGAGAGGAACCAGGATCTGAGCTGGAGAGCGTTAATCCGCAAAGATGCAATTAAAGGTAGAAAACAGGAGCTGTCCGTACAAGGGAAGAAGAACAAATGGATGCAATGAACTATAATGTTGATCTGTTCTAGGACTGGAGTCAAGCTGGCAGACAAAAATCCAATTTGGAAAAGAGCTGGACACATGTCAGAGTGTGGGTTAAGGCACAAACTTTAATCCCTGAGAGAAATGTGGAAGTTAGTCCTGAAGGCAGCTGTCCAGGCTGGCTGGACATCCAGTCTGTAAATGCAGTGGAGTTGCAAATAATAGTGAACTTCATAGAGTTGTTCAGTTTGGGTTTATTGTGGGTGGATTTTCTGCTGTCCTTACAGATGCAAGAACAATTTATATATCCTTCTGCTCCTTACACGGGATATTGTGTCACTTGGACTTGGAAAAGCGCTGAATTTGTGACAGATCCATGGGAGGATGTGCTGTGCTCCTGTTGCCTGGTCATTCCATGGCACTGTGGAGAAAATGAATTCTGATTCGGATGTTTGCGTGACACAGGCTGGAAATGAATTAACAACATGCTGCAGTAATTGGTTCTTTAGGGCTTGAAAGTGGGAAGAAAAGAACAGGTTTTGGCTAAGTATGCTCTTGATATGGTGAGGAAGCAGATATGTAAGTGAAAGAATACCTCCTTGCTGTATAGAACTTGGTCTGGACACATGGCTCTTTAATTGTATGTTCTGCATGATTGTAGGAAAGGAAGTCCTGAATTCAGCTTTTCATTTCTTTACATAATACAGAATGGTGTTGGGTTTTTTCTTACCTTTTTCTTAGGCAAAAGGGCACATTTCTTTCATAGTAAAATATTTAGGATATTGTAAATAACTTCTCAGCAACGCATAGCTATCTTAATTAAAATGTAACTATGTCAGTAATGAATGTTGACTCGGAATTACAGCTGGTATGGTAATGAAATAAAGCCCCATTAGATTTAAGTAATTTGCAAATTGAGGTTGTTATCAGTTAATAATGATATCCCTGGCTGATGTGAAGAAAGGGTCGTGCTACTCAATCAAATAGGAAGTAGGACTTGTAAACAGATGTAAACTAGCATAAATGTTAAATTATGGATTAATTCCATGCATACATTGCAGTAAATCCCCACTAGTAGACAGCTGTCAAGACTGCCTAGAAAACCTGGCTACATTTATTTTCAGTGTGATCATTCTGCTCTTGTTCTACTTCTAGGAAAGCTCTAAGTAAATACTTCTGTGTGAATTCTGGTACATCAGTTTATCACAGTGCTTGTATTAGTCATATATATTTGTAATTAACCACAAGTTATTCAGGTGCTAAACAGGTGCATCACATTCTAGATCACTTCTGACTGTCTTAGCTAGAGACTTACAAAAGAGTAGCCATAATAAATCGTGTTTGAAAGAAGATTCATCCAGGATATCTCTGGAGTTTTTTAGTAAATGTGTATTTTTTACCTGAAGGAGCAGCAGAAGAACCAAACTGCAGCACAAACCCCTGTGAATCCAGAGTGTTTCGTTCCCTCTGGACAACTCTGGTTTTGTGCTACTCAACATGAGCTCAAATGCTTACAGGTTTTATTTCCACTGGGTTTCCTCTGACACAAGATTTGACCAAGGACCTGTGTGGCTACAGAACATCTGAGCTGTTTCTTTACCTCCCTTAATTAAAATCAGATCTATTTGTTAGGAAACATTGTGGAAAACCTAGAGGCACCAAAAAGGAGCCTCCAATAGAGAAACTCAGTGCAACCCTCTGGAAATGTCGAAGCTCAGAACAGTGAAAACCTCTGCAGTTGTGGAAAATCAGAGTATCAAAGAACAACAAAGTCACCCTGACTGATCAGTAATTTGCAAGTAGCTACAGATAAAACCTGAATTCTCTTATTGTGTCAACTGGGGTCCAGTGAAACATTTTATGTTCCAGACAGAAGTTTATCCTATAGAATGATTAATTAAATATACCAGCCACATAGCTTCTCAAATAAGAAATACTTAACTATTCTTTGTCTCTTCCAGTAGCTGTGACTTTTGAAAAGTTTTTTGGTTCTGTCTACATTTTCCCTCAAGAATGTAATGATATTAATGGTGAAAGGTTTGGTTGAATGAGAGTGCTACAAACCTGTCTGAGGATATATGGGTGACATCAAGGCTTCCTGCTGCCGTTCCAGCCCCTGTAACTGCAGAAATGCTTACAGGACTTTTCTACCCTTGACTTCTCACTGCCTCGCTGTTTGTGGATTCACCTAGGCCTCCAAAGAGAGTGTCTAAAGTGCTGCTAAATTAGAACACCTCTTTCTGAGTGTCTTTACAGGTGTGACAGTGGGCTGTAATCCTTCTATTCAGTAAGGATGTTCCAATGTAGAACTGCCTGTGAGCTACTGGAATGTGGTTTAACATCCTCTCTTCTTGTCTGGAGTCAGATAACTGGCACTGACTGCCTGTGAACAGGACACGATGTTTCTTCAGTCACACACCTTTTCTCTTGGCACTGAACACTGTAGCTGGGAAGTGCAGGTGGAAGAGGAATTTGCTTATTGCCAGAGGAAGCTGCAGAGTGGAAAAGACTGAGCTAGGTAATTCACAGGGGGGTTAATTTGTTTTTGGTAGCTTGTTTCCCCTAAAGGGGTGTCACTGTCATGTGAGGGCACTGGGGTGTCCCCTATGCTGGGGGGCATCAGTTCCACTTCAATCTTTTTTTCCTCTCTGCATATGAATGTGTATATTATTTAAATATTAACTACATGCTCCAAATTATAATAGTCAAGGATGACTGCTGCTAACCATTCATCTTATGCTTCCTTTCATATAGCATAAGAAAAACTTGCTAAAACTCTACTTTAAATTATTAATATGAGATTAGATGGCCAAGCAGTTCCTCCTTTTCCTTCATGCCTGAGCTTCCTAACCTGACAGCAAGACAGGTGGCCTAGAACTGCTGTGATGAAGGAAGCTTGGTCAGGATCAAGGAGTCAGCTGGAGTAAAATTAGACAACCAGGGTTCAAGGATATGCTGAAGTGAACACCATTGTTTGCACTATCGGTTGGCAGTTATTTTAAGATGCATCAAGCACAGAATCCACAATGTCCTAATTTTGCAGGGATAGGCTGTAAAGATCATAAATTCTGTGAAAGGGGTCAGACTCTAATTTACAGGACTGATTCAAAGCTTTCTGAGGTCAATGAAAACCTCTTCTATTAAGTTTAGTAGGGTTTGGATCATATCTTAAGGAAAAAAACCTGTATTGAGAGAGTGCTAAGATTAAACGAGAATGGTAAAAGTTTTCCCAGGATAAATGCACTTTCCATCTACCTATCTTTAAAACAGGAAAAAATTTGTTTCTAAGACTGATAGATTCTCACAGTTCCATTTTAATTTATTTCAAAATACAGTGAACCTAATGAGTGAAGAGAGAGATTATTCATTACCTGCTGTTATACTGTAAATGGAAATGCACCTTTGCCTCAGGGATCCAGGTGAATAGTGGACTTGGGAAAATGTCTCCTGCCAGAATGACTTAGAATCATTAAATTATTAATTTTTAAATTATTAAAGTTCTTTATTAAATATTAAAATATTATAATATTAAAATTTTCAACACCTTTTAAGCAATGGCTCTACAATCCCAGATCCTCTTTTTTTCCCCCTGAAAACTGAGAAATCAGTTGTTATTTTTTTTCCCTGAAAACTCTAGATCCTTCACTGAGAAACAAGAATTTAAACAGTTTGATTCTATTCCTGGTGCAGTCCTAGGAACCAGATTGAGGGTGTACAGCCTAGAGTGCTGCACAGCAAAGAAATAGTCTAAAATGATCGAGTCCTTCTCAGTACAGAATGATCCAGAAGTACTGTTGGAATTATTTAGTCCATTGAACACACAGTCCTGTAGCTATCCTCTGGCTAAAAGCACAAGACTGCATTTTCTGCTGATGGAAATGAGAGCTGCTCCCCTGGCACTGGGAGCCACATCACCACAATGTGCAAAGAACTTGGGGTGGTTTTCTCTCCTGCAGCTGTTTAGTTGTGAAGGTCCCACTCAGGACTTGGGCTGTTTGTCATGGAGAACCAGAGGTGAGGTGGCTGTGAGGAAAGTAGTGTCATTAATGCTGCTCTGCATCAGCTACCTTACACAAGAGAAGTGGTCCTTAAGGCAAGCACCAAGATCCTTTTAAAAGAAGGAAAAATAATCAGTTTTGAGTTTGCTCTTCTGTAGCAAAATAGAAATTTCAATGCTCCTACAATCTTAGGCCAGGCCAGGCTTTGGTGAGGATAATGGCACATAAATGCCTTTTGTTTTGCTGTTAGGGAGAGCAAATTGTATAGTTGTCAAGCCGTGGCACATCCATAAGTGCTGAGTGAGACCTTTGGTGGGAGTGATGAAATTAGCTTGTCAAAGGAAAGGGAAGGATGCATATCCATCAAGGGAACCTGTTAGAATCCTGGAGCAGGCTTAAACCAGTACAGATGCCTTGACCACCTGCTATGTATGGGCATAATTGCACAGAAAAACTGTAATTTCATTTTTTATAAAAACACCTTTGTTTGCAGGATGTTTGCAGCCGAAGGGAGCAGCTTCTCCCTCCAAAGCTGATGCTCTTGAAAAAGCTCTATGTTCTTTTTTAATGCTCAGATTCAAACAATCTGGTTTCTTTGAGGCTCTCACATTGTGTGTAAGCCATCCTCCCTGTCCTGCAAAGGAAGCTGGAACCCCTTGCAGTTTAGCATTGCTGATATGCCTCAGAGTTTATCACACAAGTACCAAGATACTCTGAGCTTTGAGGATGTTCCCAGAGCTTTGTCTTTGTGGTTTACATCACAGGTGTTGGAGTCCAGGGCATCCCTTTGGATGACCTGGGACCTGAGAAAGGGAGTTCGGACCCTGGACAGGGGGCTGTGGAGCCATTCCAGGGAGATTGGAGACCTTGGCACAGAGCCCAGAAAGACACCAAGTTTGATTTTAGTCCATGGGAGAAGCTTCCAACACTGAGAGAAGAATTAGAAACCTCAAAAGTGTGAAAGTAATAGTTTAGTACAGCATGGAGTGAAAAATTTTGTAGTTTAAAAATTCTTAGAATAGAGATGAATAGGAGACAAGATAGAGGATTTGGGGTGTTGCCCTAGGTTCTTCTCCTTCTTCTTGGTCCTCCATCTTCTGAGGTAGTAATCACACAAAGTAGTTTTAGGCTATTGGATTAGAGTAGAAATGACCCTTGTAGTATAGATATCACACATTAGTACAAAATAATAAATAGTGAGCACGTAATTATCTGTATAAGAACCAAGCAACACCCCATCAGTCGCAGTCGCGTCGTGTCCCAGCCTCTGTCCGAACCTCGGCTGGGTGCGGAGCAAATTGTGAGATACCAAATAATAAACAGCACACAAAAACTAAAAACAAAACCTTAAAAGACTCCGTTTCTTTCTGCGACGCGGCTCAGGGCTTTTAGAGGGCCGGGGACTTTTAACATCCTTGAATCTCGGCAAGGACAGAGACAAACCCAAGAACAGGAAGCTGTGGCAGGATAATATCCGTGTTTTCTGGCTGCCTGTCCATTATTTTTATTACAGAAAAGGGGAGTTTGAGCTTAGATAATGGGAGTGTTGCTGCCCCTTTCCAGTGCATGTCAGGGCTGCAGAAGCCACAGAGATGCATTGCAAATACATAAGACTTAACAGAACCTAAAGAAAGCTGTGGACATTTTTGTGTGCTCAAATATACCTTAATGGACAATTTTAAGTATTTAAATTCACAAGTGGCAGCAGTAAATTTCATTCACCATTTTAAAGCATGAATCTTTTCACTCCAGCTTCCTAAGCACAGACAGTTTTAAGTAGAAGCTCTGTTTCATTTGGTAGGAATAAAAAGTAAATATCCTATGCCTCGTCTCTGGCAAGTGATTGTTTCTGAGCATGGAGTATTTGGAAATTGTTCCCAGTTGCTGGTTTTGTCACAGTGTCTTTGCTTGTTTGGGATTTGTATAATGAGAAAACAAACTAGAGAGATAAGGGTAAACAAGTGAAAGAGTATTGTTTGTCTCACACACTTCTGCATCTACATTTCACATTTCTGTTACTTGGATGGTGAGCTTTGGTCCATTTTTATTTCTTTTGGAGTAGAACATCTATTTGCAGAGGCTGAGGTTTTTCAAAAACAGATCCATTGTAAGCACAGGAAATCTATAAAAAATGCTTATTGAAAAAAATGATATGGCTGGAGAAAATGTCTGGGATCACTCTGAGATAAATGTTCAGGAGTTTTCTATTTCACTGTCTTAGCAGGTTTTCCTAGTGTCACTTTATCTTTAAGCCATATGATTATATCAATTTAGCTTGCTAAAATAGTAACAATATGCATAGATAGATGCATAAATTCTAAAATCATCAACCCATTTCTCCCAAGATTCAAAAGTGAGTAAAGAAGGCAATGACCTAAGACTCCCTTTTTTTCTTTTAGGTTTTTGTTTTCCTGACATTTTTGTTTGAGAGTTCACTAGAAGCAGATCTCCCAGTTCTTGAAGAGCTCCAAATACCACAAATACCACAACACATCTGGGTTATAGGGAAATGTGTTTTGTGCTTGACACACTCTTTGTCACCACGTGCTGAGCCAGCTGGAGTCCCTGTCTGAATGGGAAAATTCATCTCTGTAGTAAAGCACCCCCACACTGAGCAGGTGTTTCGGTACAAAGGAAAAAGACATATCAGGAAGTTAAGCTAGAATTTTCCATGCCCTTCTCATGGCAATTGGCCCAGGGCCAATACAGAGGTACTGGTCGGGCCTTGGAAATGTTTCTCAAAATCTGTAGCTGTTTCTATTGGCAGGTTGCCAATAGACCCCTCCTGAGTTAATCAGTACTTAAGGACAAGCACCGAGGTGCTCTGGGCTTTTTGGGGGTGTTGTAACAAGGTGTCAGGCTTCTCTGGCACCTGTGCTTGGCTTTTTCTTTTGTTTCTGTATTGTTTGTTATTTTTCATTTATTAAACCTTTTGCTTTTACAGAACACCCCTGAGGGTGTTTCTTACTATTATTTTAATCCATTTTGAGATGTGCAGAACATCTCAGAGACTTGATAAATCTTCACATAGCTTATTTCATTCTGGCCACATGCAAGATTTTATCATGTCCCCACATCTGGATCTTCTGCAGTGAGCACAGGCTGTGCTTGATGGGATGGAGAAGGTGGAAAGTTTTCCTGGAAGTCCCTTTGGTAAGATCCTGCCTAATTGTATTGCTCAGTCATGGCCAGGCTGGAGACACCCTTATGACCTCCAGACTGCATCTTCTTGGGTTTTTTTAAATACTCAGGTCGTTCATATTTCATAGCTTTTCTTTTTCATTAACTTCCTGGAAACCCTTCCTTATGTCAAAATGAAGCAAATTCTAATTCCAGTCCTATTCTTTAGCTTCCCAGGGATGCCATCTTTGTTCAAAACCAGGAAATACACTCTGGAAAGGTTTGCCCTGATTCTTAGGGGCAAAGGCCTCTTATGCATGCTGCTTAGTAAGGACCTCTTCTACCACCTCCAGAAGATTATTTGCTGTTTGCGCTTGGAGATGCTGCACCATTTGACTGTAATTCAAGTGTTGTACGTAGACATAGACAGGCTTCTCATTCTAAGACACACAGCTAATTTTTCTATTCTTGGTATAAAAATGAGGAGGAAATCTTTAGTCTGATCCAATCTGATTTAAATATAAAAATAAGTCTTTCACTAGTCGCTGTTGAGAATTATTTCAGTTTTCTTTGTACTGCTGATGGTGACCAAAATCTTTATCAAGACTTGCCTTTCTTTTGCGTTTGGTTAAAGCTGTATTTAAAATCCATGTTTTACACACCAGCATGTTCTGTATTTATAGCTATTAACTATGGCATCACTCCAAGTTCTATTTTAAGATAGCTTTTGTTCCGTGTTTGTGTGATGCACCAATTTCCCTATCCTCCCAGTGCAATGAGGGCTTCTGTTCCTCTGCTACATTGTAAGTTTTGTTTTAAGCTCCCTGTAAAAGCTCAGCAGATGTATATTTATCATCTGGGTGATTATCTGACATTGTTGAATAATTTGCATGTTTTTAATGTTTAGGAGCTAAAGCTGCTCATCAGGCTTTTTGGTATTACCCTTTCTCTTGTTTCTCCTTTAAGAAATGATGCCTTGCTTCTCCAATTGTTTCTAGTACTTTGGTATTTGGGTTCTTTTATTTTTCATCTCAGGTTTCCCAGGAGATAAAGATGGCATCTTTTTATCTAAAATATATTCCAGAAACTTACTGATGAGGTTGAGGTTTGTACGTTTGTGCCGTTGCACAGGGACTATTTTTGAGCTAGAGGTTTCCAGATCAGCTCACAGAATAGACTCCAGATGGTCTGGAATCCTTCTTTAGAGATCTATAGCTAATCAAACATTCAGCACAAACAACTCTGTTTTTAAAGCTGAGCACAGTCTTTCAGAAAAGCCGCATATTGATCCTTAGCTTGACTTTTCATAATTTCTTTTGTTTCATTACTCAGTGTTTTTCATTGCACTTATTTTGTTGTGTGGCTCAGGGGCTGTGAGGCGCCTTGTGTCTTACATTTCAGTCAATAAAAGAAATTAATAAGGCCTTTGTGGGCCATAGCTTTTTGTTTTTCTGAGTTACTGTGAAGGGGAGGAAATCAGGTTGTGCTGTGGTCTGTATTTGTAGCAACCTCTACTTGCCAATTGATCTGGAACAAGACAAAGGGAGGTGGAGGAGGTTGGGAGAACAGATTTCTTTTGTTTTCATGGGGTAAAATATAAATGAGCTGTATGCTGGCTGGGACTGAGCAGTGTTATTTTTGTGTCTGAGTGCAAACAGCACAGCACAGTTAGTGCAGACTATTCCTGGCCACCTGTAATCAGAGAGACACATCAAGGAACAAACCCATCTCTAAGGGGAGCAGGTTCTGCTCCTCAATGAATAGGGTCAGACTGGGGCTCCCATGAGATTTTTCTGTCATGCATCCAAAACAGGGTTAAGTGTTACCCATTCTTTATTAAATGTTCAGAATTATTAAATGCTGAGCATTATTCATTCCATTCTGGAAGCACTGTTACAGGAATGTTTCCTCACTATTCTAGAACTGAGGGGCCACAGCATTGCAAGAATATTTTTACAGAGCAAAACCAGGCCAATATCAGTTAAAGGTAACAAAAGCTTTTTCTGCTTCTTATATACCCAAAGATTATCATTATTGTAAATCCTTGAATAAAGTTTGGCTCAGATTAACTCTAGATTTGATTCATTAAAACAGTTTCAGGCTTCTTGGACAAAGTTAGGACCATGCTTATTAAATATTTTGCTGATTAAAAGCCAGCATATATTATTGTTACATGTATATTTACTCAATATTCAAGGTGATATAAATTGGATTTTAAAAAATACGCATAAATTATCTTTAGAAGGCCTTAATATATGAAAAAAAATCCTTTACAAATGTGAAAATTTGTGGGGGTTCTTTTGTTTGTTCAATAGAGCTTTTGTTCTAGAGGCCTATGGGCCACTCTGTGACAAATGAAGTTATCTATCATCACACGCTCTTCCAGGATCTGATACAAAAAGTATTAAAGGCAGTGGGAGTCTTGTGGCCCTGGGAGTTCAGAGGCTACATGCTGCTCTGGGACTTCTTTTAGGTTTGAATGTGAGACTGAATTTATTTAACTGGAAGAAAAGAGAAGTCTGAGAGTAACCGCGGGCAAATGTAGACATGTATAGAAATAGGTAGTGCTCTGTTTTTAGTATAAGTGAATGCAAGCCAGACTTGGTAAGGTTTCTGGACTTTTCAAGTTATGACACTGCAGTTGGGTTACTTTTCAATTAAAAATAAATGTATTTAACATCTTAAAACTCATTGGATGAGATCTGAAAATTTGACCTTAGCCTACAGCATATTTTAGTCACTAGTCTCTGGAACAAATTCTGTTGTAAATAAAACATTAGAGTGATATATTATGAAGGCAGAAAAACTTTTTGCTGTGGTACTGCACTACTGAAACTTAAATAATCTTTTTTTTTTTTTTTTTTTTACTGAAATGGGTTTTCTCTCTACTCAGGAAATGTGTGAACTTCCCATTGGATCAAAGAGCACAGTCAGTGAAGGATTCTCTGGGGTATCAAGTGCTGGAAAAACATTCTGTGTACAGGCAAGCAAGAAAGACTTCTCAGTTAACCTCTGTGGGTGTCAGGAGCCAGTGCCCAGAATTTTCTGCAGCAAATACATAGTAAACACAGAGGAACAGCAACACAATGGATTGTCTCAGGTGTAATTGTCCAACTGCTTTGTGTTTAGGAACCAGAAAGGAGATTTGAGGGCAGGCAGAAAGGGGAAATTTCTCTTTTGTAATCTATCTTCTTCCCATCATGTCCACACATGTCAAGAAAAGCACAGTATTTTGTGGGACAAAAAAAAAAAAAAATCCCCAGAATTGAAGCATGTCTCCATCTCCAGGTCCCAGAAAGGCCAGAGGTGAAGCTAGGAGAGCCAGAACAACAGCTTTCAAAATGAAATGGGGACAGATAAAGTTCTCAAACTGCCTCAGAGAAGTCTGGTTCAATGTGCTGCATTGCTTATCCAGCCCAGCCCTAATTTATTGTTCATATTGATTGCAGAAGTCAATAAGCATCCTGCATGTCTATGTGCAGGTAATAACTAATTCCTAAATGAAGGCTTGCTTTTCTATGTACACCTGCAGCTGCACAAATGTACTTTAGGTGTATAGTGAAATGTACTTTAGGTGTCTGATGTCTCAACTCACAAATGGGATGCCTCCAGGATTTATTTTTAACTTTTATGAGGAAAGGAGAATTACAAGAGGTGTGGACATGTGAGTTAGGTAAGTGCTTTCAAAAGGAAGCATCGAAAAAGCAATTTCTTGGATTAGCACTTAATTAATTTTCCTTTCCAGAAGTTTCTAATTGCACTGGACTTTAGTATCAGGTGGTCCACATCTGCCTCATGTTCATATTTCTACTATGTCTGTGTGCAAGGAAAAAGCCTTAGTATTAGATTTGCAATGTGTAAGGCTAATGAGTCCCATGAAGAAAAGTATTACAAGTTTACATCATATTGGTTAACATGATAGGTCTTGGGAATTACTGGTGAAAATTGCAGTCTGGGATATTTGTTGATAGAACTTCCCTTCCTGTGAATGCTGAAATATTGGTGTATGGGCTGGGGTATCCCAGTAAATCTTAGTGAGCCTGGAAATCAGCAGCTCAGCGTGGTGTGATGTGCTTCCAATGAATCTTGTCATCTGTAAATCCCAGTTCCCTCTCCTAAAGGTTACAACTGCCAGGACTCGCTGGTGCACCTGGTATTCACTTTCATTATTTCCATTGGCATTGAAAGAGGATACAAATCATGAAGTGTTTCCAAAATTAGATGCAGTATTACAATCTCTCCCAGCTCCTTGAGTCTCCTATGAGTCATTTCTTCAGTGTGCATCTCAGTTCACATTAGTACAAACACAGCCTGTGCCTGTATCCCCTTCCTGATGAGATTTAGAAACTGAAGTATGCACAAAGGGTGTCTTTCCAGTCTGGGCAGCTTCATCCCCTCAGCCCTGTTGCTGGGGGAACAGTGGCTCTGGAGAACTCCCTCTGACAGACCATCAAATATTTGCTTCCCACCCATGGTGGGACTGAGCTGTTTTGACTTAGCTGTTAACTTCATCCTAGGGATTAGAATGATGTCCTCCTCACTTAGCAGAAAAAGGCTTAATCACCACTCTTATGAATGAAGTTGGGTTGCCGCTGAAAATCCTAACTTCTTCTCTACTTCAGTAGCCTTCAACTTTTAACTTTTTTTTTTGTTTGTTTGTTCCTGTTATTCTTGAGCACCTAAAGACAAAGTTGTCCTCCTCATGTAAATCCTGAGGTACTGCCTGCTGTGGCACAGACCACCTGTGAAACCATCACTGTTGTCATTCCTGTGTGTGGATAGCAACTCATGGATAACAAATGCATTGTTTTAGTTGATATGTTCATTTTAATAATTATCAACTTAAAGCTTGGTGATTATATAAAAAGTAAAAGGAGCATCACCAGTGCTATTTTGCACGTTCATATAAAATGGTTCTACAGAAAGTTTTTAAACATTATTTCCTTTGCACACCACCCACAGGATTTTTTGTGGTATATTCTGATTTGATTGTGGGATTTTTGGAGTCTACTGGGCAAGATAAGTTGTACACAATGGTCTCTATAATATTGCTGCTCTGGCGAGGCATAAGCACTCTCTCAGTGATGCGTGGAAACATATTGCTGTTCTGCATTTTTAGTTGATACTTAAATGATCACAGAATTGTTTCATAGAATGGTTGGGGTTGGAAGGGACTTTAAAGGTCATCTAGTTCCAACACACTGGCACCTTTCACTAGCCCCATCCACCCTGGCAGTGAGCACTTCCAGGGATGAGGCATCCACAACTTCTCTGGGCAACCTGTGCCAGAACCTCACCACCCTCACAGGGAAGAATTTCTTCCCAAAATCCAGTCCAACCCTGCACTCTTTCAGTTTGAAGCCATCCGTCCTAGTTCTACCACCACCTGCCCTTTTGAAGAATTCCTCTCCAGCTCCCTTGTAGCCCCTTTAAGTACTGGAAGGTGTTACAAGGTTTTCCCGGAGCGTTTTCTTGTCCAGGCTGAACACCCCCAGCTGCTGGTGATGGTGTGGTATGGGCTGCCCAGGCTCTCAGAGCCGGTTGTGAACATCAGGGAAATACTACTGTAGGGGATATAAAAAGTGGCTTATATGTGCAGCACCAATGACCACAGGATTCTGAAAGAAGCATAAAATACCCTTGTGAGGCTTTTAGGGCAGGGAGCTGATCAGAATTTGAAGTATTTATATAACCACTGGAAATAGGACAGTTTTCTCTGGGTGTCTTAAATGCAGAAGCAACATCTCTGATGTTTCTAGGAAGTGTAACTCTACCCTTTGTGCCCAAGAACAACGAGACAGTCAAAGAACAGAGGGCCCCAAAGGCTCTCATGCGAATGGATATGGATGTGGGTGTTACAAGCAGAGCATAGCTGGGACTGCCCAGGATTTCTGATACAAAGGTTCTCCACTGAGCCTTCTTACCCTGCTGCCAACACTACTGCTTCAGCTTGGCCAGAAACTTAGCAAAAATACAGCAGTTTCACTTACTCTGTTTACTGGGGAAAAAAACATGGCTACTTTTCCCAGTAACATTGCTTCTGCAGTTGTTAGGGGAAAAGCCAACAAATCCCAGTGCTGTCTCTTTATGGTAGTTTCCTATAACTTTATATTAATAATTCCTACTGTTTCCTAGGCATTAACACCTATTTGGCTTTTATGAGCCAAATAATTGAACATAAAACTGAGCTCAAGTTGCTGACCTTTGCTTGCCCTGGACCGGACTTCACTATCATTAGGCTGAATGTTTTCTGCTTCTGAGGATGTTAAATTATTTCCGAGCTTGCCCAAGCGACACTCACTGGGATGACCCCGAGACTTTGCCTTGGATGAAATGAACAGACCAAACAGCTTTAGCTTGCTCTTTTCCAGGTCTTGAGGAACCCCAGACTTTCAACAGTGCAGAGGTGCATTGATGCAGCACTCTGTTACAGATGCCCCATTCTGAAATGGTAATACATTCATTACATCCTTTCGTGTGGTCTGAAGTGCACACTAAGTTACAGCCCTTTTAAGAATGTGCTCCAGCAGATTACCTTAAAAACCTTGACCATGTAAAATGTCATAGTTCCAGCATTTTTGGTGTTCATTTGCTGATGGTTTTGTGGTGTTTTTTCTAAATCTGGATTACCTTTCCCTTCCCTGCAGTTTAGAGCATAAATCAACCTCCAGTACTGGTAGACAATCCTACAGTGAAAGGAGATTTTTGGAGGCAGCTCTAATCTTAAAAGCTAAATGAAGTAGGAAAAAGTTGTAATGAAAAAATTACCCTTTAGCTGAGACTATCTTATACTGAGCTTTAGCCTGGAGCACATTTTTACAGGCAAGTTATAAACCTGTAAAACAATGTTTCTTGTAAAGCATAGCCAATGATCTATGATAGTTGAAAGCAGACTTTATGGTCTAAAACATCCTAGAAATTGTTTGAAATACAAAATGCATCCTTCAAACACATAAATTCTAGAGCTATGTGAAGTTTTGCTGGCTGTTTGATTTTCTGGGGGTCATGTTGTTGGTGACTGATGACTACCTGTTAAGGTCAGCAAAAATTAATTCAGCTCATAAACACGTTTCTGCTGAGAGAGTCTGGAATCACCTTTAAAGAAGCATTGTTCTTTAAAACAAAAGAGGAGTCTTTTAGTTAAAATACAAGCTAGTCACAAACCACCATCTTACTATCACATCATAAAAATTTTGGACTTGGAGAGGCACTTGTCTGCCATGGTGCTCATATTCTTCCTTGTTCATCTGTCGACGATATTTATTAGTGATAATATAATTGTATTTTTTATTTAAAAGCTTACAATATTTCAATCACTGTTAATCTTTAATCACTGTTAATTACCAAGTAGCTTCAAATAAATTGATTGTGTAAACCTCATTCTACTTTAGCTTAGAAATTTTCTTCCCTTGGGAAGATCTACTAAAATCGGCTCAGTGGTACCCTGCTCAGCTCAAAATCAGGTTAGCTTGAGCAGTGAGGGCAAACCCATGCCCTGCCTTAAGAAATCTGCTTTCCTGCTCCATAATGACATTGACTGGCAAAGACTGTGAATCCAAAATCCTATTTGTCTTTTAGTTGGGGAAAAAAAGAAGGGGCAGGGAACCTTTCCTCCTACTTGCCTTCTCAAGCTAGGAAGGAACATTGAGGACATCTTTCTATGTTGGAACCCTGGGCACTGAGAATTTTAGGCTTTCTGTGCTGACAGGCACTGACCCCCAAGAAAACACTGCATTTGACCTGAAACCATGGAAGAGGCTTCCAAAATTGGATGATAGCACTGAGATTATGGGGGTGTAGTTTGAATAGAAGTGTGTAATATCACATGGTAGAAAACTTAAGAGTTTGAGGTTTTAGAATATAGTGGTATGTATGGGGCAAGATGGAGGTTTTAGGGCAGAGGCCAGTCCTTCTTTTTCACCTTCTTCTTCATGGGTCTGGGTGGTATTTTGTAATTGAATAGAAAAGTCCGCATTGCTGGCCATGGGTGGTTGGTTATTGGGTTAAAAGTAATAATAATTTAGGTCTCATTTCATAATTGGATAGTTTATCCTTAAAAGGCCTTGTAAAGAAAGAGATAGGAGCCATTTTTACTTTGTTAGCTAGAAATGTGGTAAAAATCACAGCTTGTGAGGCTGTACTACAGATAACAATTAATAAACATCTGAGTCTGAACACAAAACACTGTCTCGAGCATTTAATGCTGACTGGCAGAAAAGAAGATAAAAAGCAAGATTTAATGGTGTGAGGAACGAGCTCATGACCTTCAGATTTCTTCACTGAATTTTTTAGATTTGTGACCAATGAGGACAGGAGGAGACAGGTCAGGTCCATCCCAAAATCCACCTGGGTAGCTGCCAGGGAGCCCAGGCTGGGTGCTGCCAGCTAGTCCCATGGCCAGCCTGGTGTTGCTGAGCAAGAGGAGCATTCATTCCCTGTCATAGCATGGCTGGGAGCAGGGAGAGTGCCAGCCTGGGCCAGCCCCTGGGCTATGACCCCTCACTGGAGTTATTTCAGCAAGGGATAAACCGGCCTTAAACTCCACATTTTGGCTTTATGCTATTGGTCCTGGGAGTGGTTGCTGGGAGGCAGTGAGGGGAAGCAGGAGGAGGAGAGATGTGGGCAGCACTGGTACAGCTCTCTTCCTTGGGAAACGCTGTCCCACGTGAGATGGTGTCAGTGTGCCTGTACCAGACACTCATTCAGGCTCAGGTGGTGACAAGGAAGGGAATGATACTGTCAGTTACTTTTAATAAAGCTTTTCTTCAGCGTTAGATTAGAGCTATGAGACCATAAATGAGACTGCCATCTGACAGGGCTTCGTTTCCAAATGCAATATTATTAAGGTGAGTTTTCAGTGACATTCCCTACCTCAGGCTACTGGCAGATTAGGCAAGCCATCTCTATTGCTGTTGGCACTGATGCAGTATTGTTTCTTCCTCATATCTCCTCTGTGCCTTGTCAGTAAAAGCTGTGATAATTCCCTTCACAGTCACCAGAGGTGGTTCTACCTCTGGAGGCATCAGAGGATGCTGAGTCACTTTTCCTGCTTTCAGGGACCAGGGTATCACTCATGTCCTGCTCTGGTACCGTGGAGGGCTGTCACAGGCTCTGCCTGGGGTGGACACAGCTGAAACAGCAGAGGATAGCAGGTAAAAAAAACCATCTTCCCATCTGTATTCTTTACACTCCAGGCATCAGCCAAATGCACTCAAGCCTGTGAATTTTGTTTTGAAAGTGCTCTTTATTCCGCTTTGTGATAAATGAAGAGAAGCTTAAGAGGGGAGGATTTCTGAGCATTTTTAAAGAAGTTTCAGTGAGCAGTAAGGGGAAAATGAGATCTTGACACAATCAATACCAAGGAACATTCTCTAGAAATTAAACAGAAGGGACTTGTGTGCAAAATCCCCAGCTCTTGCAGTATAAAAGGGACCTTGGAGAGAGGAAACAGCTCAAGATATATCCTTGCTCACGGCTGTTTTTCAAAGACTGAAGAGGTAACTCACGCAATGGCTCACACCAGCCCTAATTCTAGCCCTGACACGAGAAACGTATGGCAGTGTAGGAAAATAAGGGTAAGATGGGGTTTGAGCTGGACTGCTCTGTACCACAGCTGTTTCCCAGGGCCTGGAAAGGGGTGCTGGGAAGAAAAGTACAAACTGGGGCTAACTAAGCCTGGGCCACAGTCTGGGGGGAAACACAGTTTGAGGAGCACAAAGGGAGTTTCAGAATCTCTCTTCTGTTTGGCATCAGTGCTGGGATACAAACAATTTCGTACCCAACTGTAACTGCAAGCTGAGCTGCTTTAATTGACAGCTGAAAGCTAATTTTGCACACTTCTAGTGACACAAAGAGTTTTCAAGATGGATGACATGGATGGATAGATATGTTATTTTTGTGCTCTATTTTAAAGGTTTCCAGTGTTCTCCATGTTCCAGCCTGCTGCAGTCACTGCACTCTCCAGACAGAACTTGGAGGAATGGATCTGTCATAATGTGACATGACAAGCCCCTGGCATCTATGTCTGAGCATTATTCTTCAGGAAAAAGAGAGTGCATTAAAGAAGCCTTGTTCGTGGGGTGTACCAGTCACTCCCTGAAAACCTCCCTCTTACTTCATAAAGAGGCCATTAGGGATGGTGATGAACCATGCTCATCCATTTAACAGCAGAACAGGAATTATTAGCTCTAATAAATATATTATTATGTGGCCATTAGGTATCAGTTATAAAACTGCTTAATGTCTGCATGATTACTTGTAAATGGATTTGGAAAGCAGCTAAATTGGTTATTTATTGCCCATACTGAACAGCATTATTTATTGGCTCAGCTCAGTAAGTATGACGTTTCAAGCTAAAATGAGATTTTAAGTTTGTGATTAGCTAAACAGGGTATAAGTCGATTCAGGAAAACTATGTTTTTCTGAAAAAGTGCTAAACTTAATGGTAAATATGGTTCTAGAATTACCTGGGTTTCTCTTTCTTTACAAGTTCATTAGCTAATTACTTTAAAATGTGCTCCTGAGACAAAAGTCTGAGAAACTAGGGAATTTAATACAAGTTACATTGAGATGCTGATTCCATGTGGCCCTGTGAGTTAGCAGCTCCCTGCCTGTCAGATCATTTGCTGTACCAACACTTCAAAATTTGCTGCTACCATACTTAAAAAGACTGAAGCAAGTAAGTAAGTTTAATTTCATTGGATGTAGTCTTCTCACTGGAGTTGATCCTATTTATCTCCCCTGTGTAAAAACTAATTTTTGGCTGATTATTTTCTAACAAAGAAAGGCTGGGGGGGTACACCCTGCTGATTGAATTCTAACGAAGAAAGGCAAAGGAAGAAAAACACTGAGGCAAAGTCAGGAAGTACCAGGGTGCAGTGTTTGCTCCTCTAGTAATTTATATTTAATGCATATGAAAGACTTAATTCAATAGACAGACATTGCACATGGCTAAGTTCCTAGACCATCAGAGAAAGAAAGAAAGAAAGAAAG
>VZDJ01000246.1:1977139-2107044 GCA_008694505.1 Cyanoderma ruficeps
AGAGAGAGAGAGAGAGAGAGAGATGCACTCCTGAAATACATTGGATTGCTTTTAAAAAAACAGAAAGCTGCTGACTTCCATGGGTGTAACAGGGGCTTGGGAAGCTCTTGCATTTGTTCAGAAGTGAAAAGAAGTTCCTGTGAAGCAGATGAGTATTATTTGACTTGCATTTCTGGTGAGTACAGACCTCAGACTTCTAATTAAATATCTTCTAAAAATATCTGCAAATTGTGGTAGAAGGGACAGGGGGTTGGAACCCCAGTGAAAAGGCTGCAGTGGCCACAGCTGAACATATTAAAGACCTCCAAGAGGTTCAGGGGAGACACCAAAGCTAATGCAGGTGTCTTGGGTTGCAAAGCAAGATGTAACCAAAAGTATGTATTCTATTGCCGTCTCTTGAAACTGCTTGGGGAGATGTTTTGTTTATCTCTTCTATAACCCAGTCCTCATAAAACCAGGGGGAATCCTTTGTTAATGGGCAAGCTGTTAAAACCAGGTGGGGTAGTGTCCCTTATCTCTTCTACCACCCATCCTCCCTCCAGGGGGATATCTGCTGTTAATGGGCCATGGAGTCTCACTGCATGGCTGATAAAATGACATAATCCCATTGGGAGATGCTCCCAGTGGGAGGAGCCAAGCATTCCTATCTGGATAAAAGCTGAGATTCAGAACACCACGACAGCCTGTTTCCACTGGATTCCCAGAGGAAGATCAGACCCATCTCACCACCACTGGATCTTCAGAGGAAAACTACACCCTTTTACAGAATCATTACTTTCAACAAAACCACATCTGTCACTCCAGGAGGACTTAATTGGACTGCTACCAACACCCTGACCAACAGGGTACCAGGTTGTGTTCTGACTCTGTTAGTTGAGGTTTTTTGTTTGTTTTGGGGTTTTTTTGCTTTTGCATTTTTTGTTTGTTTTTTTCTTTTGTTTTTCTTTTTTTGTACTACTACACTTTTATTTTAAATATTCCTATAAAGAGCTGTTATTCTTATTCCCATATCTTTGCCTGAAAGCCCCTTAATTTCAAAATTAAAATAATTCGGAGGGAGGAGTTTTACATTCTTCATTCCAAGGGAAGCTCCAGCTTTCCCTAGCAGACACCTGTCTTTTCCAAACCAAGACAGGCCAATATGGAAAAGGCACTGCAGGATCCAGACAGGCTGTTGGATGTGATGTGCTGGCAGGGGGACGCCTCTTTTCCCTCACTACATTTCCCTGGGGATTTTGTCTCCTTGTTCCTGCCTTGCAGCAGGAGATGGGGCACAGGCTGCACTGCAGCAAGCTCTTTCAACAGAGACAGGGAGGACAACTGTTGCCCTGTTTTCTGCCTCTGCAGAAGTTTCTCATGTAGCCTTCTCATAACAATGTGTATTCTTAGAATGTTTGCATTCTTCTCCTCTGAGAGAAGAATTGACTGATGGTGCTGTCCACCAAACAGGTTAAGAGGTGGCGACCTTTGTAGCCAATCCCTTGACCTCTGTACATATGTATAAATAATAGAGTCAGATGAAATGAAAATAATAATAAAAGTAGAGAGTTGATCCCTTCACTGCTGCTGTGTCTGTCTGCTCTCTTCCTGTCCCTAAAGGGGGACACACATAGCGTCAGCTAGCGACAAAGTGGTCCCCCGAATGAGAGGGGACCGCAGCCCCGTGACAGACAACCACTGCTTTTAAGACAAAAGCATCCAGGAGAACAAAAAGACCAATGTTACGAGGCCAGTCCCATGTGATTGGTGTCTTTTTATTTCTCCTAGGCTGCAGACAAGGTTGCAGAAGATGTGCCTGATTTGTTTGCAAAGGTACAGCTCCCTGGGAAGGATTTGAGGACCTCCAGAGACATTGCTGAACCTCTGAGAGTATTTGGTTTTTTGCTGGCTGCATTTGCCCGTATTTAGTGAAAGATGGAGTAGAGGTCTGCTGTTCCATTTGGGCCAGACTTAGAACAACTGGAGGTTTTTCAACTAAACACTTTTTCTTCTCAAATAAAGACTAAGCTTTTTACACAACAGAATTAATTTCAACCACACAAAAAAAGAAATTTTTATTTTTAACTGTCTTTGTGTTGAAACCCACCCCCTTCCTTCTTGAATGAAAACCTACTGTTATTTGCAATAAAAAAACTGTATTTGTCTCAGTGTTGAAGCAAACCTGGAGGAAAAAAAATGCAGCAAACCCCATGTTTTTAGGTAATTGGAACAGAATACTTATCTAAAACTGAACCCTTCCCACCTCAGCTTCCATCTTTAAAATGCTTGAATAATCCAATTTTAACACCTCTTAAAAACAGAATCTCATATACTTAGGCCATGGCTGAGGTTTTAAGGTTTCTCTTATAAACCATTTTTTTGTTACAAACATATGATTAATCATGAGTGAGAACTGGATTTCTGATGAGGAGACCTTTCCTCCCTCCCAGATGTTTCCAGGCTCAGGGCTGAGTGCAGCTGGCAGCTCTCCTGCTGCAGGCTGCTGGATAACATCTCTCCTTTCCCAGCACAGCCTGCTGGCTCCATCTCACAGCATAGGAGAGTTAACTAGCAAACGTCCTGTGAAATTTGCAAAAATGGGAAGAAGGAAGGAGAAATTCTGGACAGAAATGGCAGGATGTGCCAGAAACAGTGTTTTGCAAAGGGAAAAAAAAGGCAGGTGGTATGACATTGATGTATTTAGATGGAGTGAGAACAGTACTTAAGGAATCTTTTGGGAATTATGCATATTGCCAGCACTTTTATATCTTGTACAGACAATTACAGACATTAGAAACTTTCTTGATTCTGTAAATATAGAAGCACGAAGTGATTGCAAAGAATATTGGTTTTGCTTTATGGCTGGAGGTTCCTTGCTAGGTTGTAGTGCTGTTTTTAGCTCCTTTGTGCTGTCTTCTTTCTGGTTTAAATTGACCAAAATGAAATTTTTATTTCATTTCCATTCAAATCCACGTGGGTGCTCCCTGCAGATGAAAGCAAGGGCATCCAACATTAATGCTGTAAGGCTCTGCCACCAGAATTCAAGGGCAGAGTCAATGTAGCTGGAAATCAGAGTGGTCAAATTTTCCGTGGGCTCCTGACAGGCAAATGTAACATATGCTGTATTTCACAAGCACTTATATTTTCAATTCTGCATCACAGCTTGTTGCCTGTTATTTCCTTGTGGTTCACTGTTTAGGCTTGAGGAACAATTTTCTCAATTTACAGCTCTATTAAACTGATAAGTCAATCACTTGTGTGAGGGGAGGCAGTTTGCTGACATTTGCTTTGGCAACACACTGCCACCCACAACAGCATTCACAGGTCCTCAAGGATATGGTAAGAGGGAGGAAGCTTTCCCTGTAACTTGATTTTTAAAGCATGAAACCTGATTCTGGTGCTCTGAGCAACTTCAATGAGAATATTTTTGAAGAGCTGTCACTTGCTAATCCAATATTTAACTTGCTGTTTGTTTGGGTTTTTTTTTTTTTATATCGCTGTATAACAAAATAGCTGCAGTATTGTTCAAGATGTAAAAGAGACTTTTTTTTTTTAAATTACTATCTTGAGCTTTTAAAGTTTGAATTACCAAAAGGAAAGAAAACAGAAAACAAATATTTTGGGGAGCTGCACAGAGTATTTTTCCCAGTGTTTAAATAGTCTGTCAGCCATACTCTGGGATTTGCTCATCTTTCCTTGAGGGCGTGCTTACTTCTGAAACAAAAGTATCACGGCAATTCTTTTCAGAATTGTCTTGAGACTTCTGTCTGTGGTGCATAAGTTCCTCTATTATGTGACCATTGGTTTAAGCAGTGATCTTTTTTTTCCTAAACCAGACAGTAGTGAGGTTATCTGAATGCTGTAGGTAGAGTTCACTGCACCATGCAGGAGAGTTCCAGCCTTTAGTTGTGAGCTGCACAACAGTGCCAGAGTAAGAAAGGGGATGGGAAAGCAAAGTTCTTGTAGGAGCATTGTTTAAAACAGGGGACAGCCCAGATGCAGCAGAACAAAGATCCCTTTTTATTGTCTTCAACTGGATGTACACAGCCCAGATTCCTTTTGTTAACACAAGTGATTTTGCACAGACAAGTAGAAAGAATCATATATGCTGTGCTATCTGTCTTAAGACTAGTAGTCTTCTCCTTAGGCAATACAGATAAGTTTGGGGTTAAATTTTATTATTCTGAGCTAGTGGCTTTGTCAAAATCAGCTTATTTGACATAACTGCCTCTTTGTTAGGATGATAAATTTATACAAGCTTTATTGAAGTTATTCTTCTTTTGTATGGGTGTAATTGATGGGAGAACTGGATGATTGTCTTGGAAAGAGGGAATGTGAAAAAATAAAATGGAGAAGCATGTACTCTGTCAGCAGCATTCCTCATATAAATAAGTTTATGCTAATTTTATGTTTCATCATTTATCATAATGCCAGGATGAATCCTTTCATGCCTACATAGGATTTAAATGAAATTAGTAAGAACTTAGGTGTAACTTCTGCAGTAGCACTGAAGGGAAAAAGTGAACATAATTATTTTTCTGGTTTTGCAGTGAGACACTTAGTTGTTGGTCTTTCATTTGCATTTGCCATATAATTCTCTTCCGTCGTCCTATAGTATCTTCCTGTGCCATTCCCCTGGTATTCAGCCTTAGACAAATCTGCATCTTCAGGTGAGTGCTGTTTTCTGCAGTGCAGCTGGGATATTGCAGAGGGCAAACAGGAGCATCTCCTGCTGTCCAGGGAGGTTGGGCTATGTCAACTGCAGCTTCCTTGTCTAGGCAGCCATTCAAGATACTGGAATTGCGCCTGTTTGCTCTTTGTATAATGAAAACAGATTCTGATAAATATGTAGGTGTTTCAAGATGCATTCTGTATGTACACAGTGATGGATGAGGAAGATAGAAGAGAAGAAAAGCATCTCGAGAAGGAAATGTCAGGTCTGGGTGGAATAAAATGATGTTTTGTACTGCTATGCTTGTTAACAAGCTTTGCTTGGCTTTCAGATCCAGTTCAGTCTCGTCTTTATTTAGAGAAACCCTTTTGGGGATAGCAGTTAAATTCCCAGCACTTTTGAAAATCAGGAACAAAAAATAAAATTCTGCCTAACTCAGAGTAGCCAGCTATGAACCATACAACACTCTGTACCAGTATGTTTGATACCTTCACCAAGGACAGCCAGTGGGATCCAGTGCAGGTCTGGAAACAGCACCAAACTGAGTGGGGCAGCTGGAATGCCTGAGGGACAGGATGCCATCCACAGGGACCTGGACAAGCTCCTCAGCATGGGAAAGACATGGACCTGCTGGAGTAGGTCCAGAGGAGGGCCACAAAAATGATCAGAGGCTGGAGCACCTCTTTTTGTGAGGAAAAGCTGAGAGGGTTGGGGTTGCTCAGCCTGGAGGAAGAGAAGGCTCTTGGGAGACCCCATTGCAGCTTTCAGTACTCACAGAGGGTTTACAAGGACAATGGGGACAGACTTTAATTAGAGCCTGTAGCAACAGGACACAGGAAATTTTGTCCAAGGAGGGTGGTGAAAAACTGATGTGGGTAGCACAGAGAGGTGGGGGATGCCCCAACCCTGGAAACACTCCAGGCCAGGTTGGAAGGGGCTTTGAGCAACTTGACCTAATTGAAGATGTCCCTGCTCATTGCAGGGGTGTAGACCAGATGAGCTTTTAAGGTCCCTTCCAAAACAAAGTATTCTGTGATTCAATGGTTATGAATTCTGAATGTGTCTCATTTCACTACATTAAAATGCATCTTTAGAGAGAGTTGTTTTTCAACCTTCTTCTGTTCTGCCTCTTCACTCAGCTGCTCTGTCCTAGGCTGACTCTATACAGTGTGAAGTGAATTATATAATTGTTCCTTTTCACTGAATATCAAACATAAGAAGCCCTATTCTACTATGTTTTAAAAATCTGCCAGGTTGTTGTGTGCCTTTGCAACCATATCACCAGTGAAACTGTCAGAAAACGACAGTGTGTGAAGAGCCGCATCTTTTGCCATCTATTCTACATGAAAACAAAATCTTTTACTTTCCTAGCATTATTGGAGATACCGTTTCCACAGGTGAGAACATTGTCCAACCACAAGATCTCAATTTATGTATTATTTGCCCTCATTAAATGTTTAGGCCACGGTGTCCCACCTCTTTGTCGTAATTTCTCTGGGCTGAAAGAATTTAGCCTCAACTACTTAGTTTCTGTTGCTTTCTTTGTGCTGGCCTCAGCTTATGTGCTACATGTACTGTGCAGATTAATGAAAATTTAGAAAAATCAATTGAGATATTTGAATGCTTAATTGGCTTAAGCTCACCTCCCAGCTATGGAAATGCTGGAGCCTACACAGAGAAGGTGATGGGACTGAGGCGAAGGGCAAGTGATGGGATCCTGCCGCTGGAAATTTTGTCACTGTGGATAAAAAATTATAGTGTTTGGTTGGGCAAAAAAGATGTTGGGAAGAAATATGTGAAAAAGCCCAGGGTAGTGAATATCAGTGGTTCTTAATGCCACTAACAGTTTCTGGTCAAACAGCATGAAAACCATGCTTGGATTTTGAGGAATATGCAAGAGGCCTAAATCTGGGTAGACAGACTTAATTTTGAGAGCGTGAGAGTTGCTTATGGAGGATAAAACGGTTATTGCAGAATGACTGAAAACTGCACTGAAACCTTCAGCTCATTAAAGTCTAAAACATTAATTTCATTCTTTGAATCAATATTTGCACATCCAAGGAAATCCTTCCTTTCTGGTGTGATGCTGAAGTCAAAGCGCACCTGCTGTGCACAGGCCATACAGAACTGAGAAATGATAGGCTCACCAAGCTCCTTTTTTATTAAATGTGTGGTGCTGGAAGGGAAGGGGCTCAGGCAATGAGTGTTTTAATGTTCTGGATCAGTAAGTATTTTCCTGCTGCACAACAAGCCCTTCCAAAGGGATCATTCTTCTTGTGCTCCAGGTTTCACTGCTCAGTGCACCCAGCACTGCTGGCAGTCACCAGCCTGGAGAAGGCCACCATTTCCACAGACATTGTCCCATTGCAGCTCATGCATGAATCAAAGCACATCTAAACTCTTAAACACCTGAGGTACCTCCGTGCAAAACTTTTTGAAATTGTCCTTGCCCTGTGAATGCAAACTGTGGCATTAAGACAGAGGCTTGTTTTCAAAGTTAGAAATATCTTAGTTCTTATTGTTGTCATGGAATCTGTGGCATAATCCCATGAGGAGTAATGTGTCTGTCACACCAGGCAGTACAATCAATGTTTTGTTTACCTTTTCCGCATTCTGATTCTCAGTTTAAAGCAGTGCCAGCTGCAGGTGTGATGGAGGCTTTATGACATTTCTCTGACATGAAGATGAGATCATTAACACTGACCTCTCTTTCAGAACACTTTCTGAAGCTGTGCTTTACCTGTTTTCATTGATTGTATCTGACTACTATGAAAATCCTTTTTATATTGCAAGACATACTCAAAACTACAAACAGTACAGATCTGGATCATGAATTTATTCATTCCTTGTGTTCATCCAGCCCATGGCAGTTACCATGTGACTGAGTAGCTCTGGGAAGTGCCTGGGCATTTGAGAATGTTGAATAGGTGATTTTTGCCAGATACCTTTCACACCACAAATATGCCACTGTACATGATTTGGTGAACAGCACCACAAAACAAAATAAAGGGGGGCAAAATAACTTGCCTGTTCTAGTTATAGGAGGGGTGATTCTTTCAAGTGCTGCAGAGATAGGATTTTTGTTTTAAAGTCAAATTGCTGCTGCCTATGTGCCATTACTGTTTGTGGCCTGCCTTTGTATAGATGCTATACCTTAACAGGCTTCCCTGTGCTGAGTGTGCCTGTGAGTTCAGAATTCAGGGCCCAAATGAGAATGAAGATGTACAGCGGGTTAAAATGTATCTGCTCTGCTCTTAACAGACCATTTCTGGGATAGGATGCTCATCTTTTCCCTCCACTTCAGGCATTTCCTTGAGTCCTGTCACTGGTGAAGAGATCACTGCCTGCCCCTCCTCTTCCCCTCATGACTATATTGAAGAACACCATGAGATCTCTCCTCAGTCTTCTTTTCTCCAGGCTGAGCAAATCCAGAAACCTCAGCTTTTCCTCACAAGGCTTCCCCTCCAGACCCTTGTCCATCCTTGTGGCCTCCTTTGGATATTCTGTTAATACGTTAATGTCTTTTCTATACTGTGGCCCCCAGGAGTTGAGGTGAGGCCACCCCAGTGCAAAGCAGAGCTGAACTGCCCCCTGTACACACAGGGTGTGTTTGGGTGTTTGTGTGTGCTGGGGTGTGTTTGGCACCCTGCAGGGGGGTTGTGGTGCATTTGAGATTTACCCAAGTCCTGCATGTTTATGTTACTCGTTTTATAATGGTTTGTCCCTATACCCCCATGCTCAAACCCCCCTTGGCCTTTCCCGGGTGATGGGTCCTGTCAATCACCCTGCCATTCCGCCCAGAAGCCTGGAACATTCTGGTGGAGCTGCACAGTGATTTGGCAAGTTCTCAGGTTCCCCCTCCCTCTATTACGTATAGATTGTTCTGTTAATTGCCCCCTGTTCTGGGTCACTCCCACCTTCCCTGAGATTGGTTCTAGATTGTCCCCTGCTCTGTCTACACCCCCTGTACTTAAGCCAAAACCCAAGGGCAAGAACTCACGTGGGAGTGAGTGGGAGCCCTCTGGGTGAAATAAAACGTGGTTGCTACCCATGTGGGAGTCCTCCTTTCTTCTTCCACTCAGTTTGCCATGCTTCAGCCTGAGGTTCAGACCCACCAAGATTAAAGGTACTAAGCAGTACCCCTGAATCCGAACTCGGTGAGCGAGCTAGCCGGTAAGCAGCTCCAAACACCCGCATACAGGGGGAAGCTGAAGTGCCAGGGAATATGGGGTTTGCCTGGTGTTTATCTGAACTTTGCAAACAGGCACTGGTGGTTGGTGGATCCTATTATTCCCCAGCTTCTGGATGCTGCCCATATCCTTTTCTTCCTCTCTGAATCATTATCTGCAACAGCTTGGCATGAATGAGGCTTCATGAAACTCATTACAATCCTTTTTCCCTATTGGAATTTCTCCTCGGCTTGATGGAAATAAATAAATAAGACTGCATGGGAGAAGCTTGAACTACAGTGTTGATGCTATTATTGTCTGGATAAATATAATACTTGAGCTGCCTGCTAATAATCTGGCAGCTGCCTGTTAATAACCTCCCATAAAATAAAAACATTTCAGAAATTCTGTGCTCTGGTAGCAGTCTAATCTGTAATAGAAGGGGGAGTTCTTAAGAAGATGATGATCAATTGCCGTTCTTGAACAGAAATTAACATAATATTCAGTTAGAAATTATTTAGTTTAGATACTGGCATAAGAGATTTACATACATTAGGAAGTGGGAAATGTTTAAGAAGAGAGGGAACAGGAAGGAAGGGTTAAAACCTTGGCTAGAAGACAGCCAAGCTAATGGCCTCAAAAATATAAAAAAGTGCTATAAACTGTGAGGAGGTGTCGCCCTAAGTTTTCTTGCTTTCTGAGTGTTTGCAATTTTGTAGTGGAGATTCTTACGCAGCTTCATGTAAACTATGTATATATTTAGAATCAACTATTTTGTTTACATATTTCTCCTCTGGGAGGAGAAATACGATTGATGGTGATGTTCACCTACGAGGTCGGAGAGGTGGCAACCTCTGTAGCCAATCTTTTGCCTTCTGTAAAAAGTGTATATAAAATGGAGTCAGAAAAATTAAAATAGGACTTTCCTGCCTGACCTTCTGCTGCCTGCCTTGTCCTTCGTGTGTGTGATATAGCGACAAGGAAGCTGACAGATGCAGAGGAGCACAGTTGTCAGAGCACTGTGATCCCCAAAATGCGCCTGGATAATATTCAGTGCATGTCTAAAAAGCTGCAAAGAAAGCATCATGAGGGCAGTGAGTAGGGAAGGCAAATCAGGCTCTTTCTTATTTCCTATTGACAGCTGACAGTGTCCAATGCAGGGGCAATAGACCAAGGGCAAAGCTTGCCAGTGCTGGAAACATGAAAAATGAAATGGGGGAACCAGGGTGCTTGGCTTCATGTGCTGGGAGAGGCACCTCAGACACTTTGCAGAAAGGGAGTAATTGGTGGATGTGATGTTCCCAGCCTACCAGCTTTATACAAATTGACAGAATAGGATGTGCAGAGGGCTGACAGTGGTTTTGGAGTCTAAAATACAGTGTAACCAAATTAAATTATTGTTGTTGGGGGGGGAAAAAAGCGGTCTGAAATCTCTATGATTGGAAGTATCCTGCTGCAATAATAAAAATGTAATGATTGTATAATTACCCCCACTCTCGGTCAGGGTATAGATAGAGGATAGAGTTTGGAGCACCTGTAAAGTCAAGGCAGGTATTAAAATGGGGATATATCAGATACCAACAGAATAAATGCCTCATCATTTCCATCAGGACATGAAAATACAATTTTTGGAGCTGCTTTCCTGAACACCTGGTCTGCAATCCCAGAAAATCTCTGCCCTGGCTTTGGTCCTGAGTGGTGCACAGGACCAGCTCAAGAAGCACATGGGAGAGCTGATTTAATAGGAATTGCAGGATGGTCAGGTTTAACCCTGCAGCAGGAGAGACTAAACAAACAAATCCAGAACACAAGTGTTCAATTTAAAGAAAGGGAACTGCATACTAATATGGCAAGTGGTTAGAAGGAAGAAAAAAGGATTAAGGAGGGAGCAGGCTAAAAATCAAGAAGCCTAGACACTTTTGAGAAATCCTGTATTAGCATTCAAGACAAACTCTGTGCTGAAATTTGAAAAGATATCAGAGTGGTCCAGCAAAAGCCCTACAGGACTAAGTAGAAAATTAGGGTGATTTTCATGTAGGAAAGACTGGCATTTGTAACAGTAATTTTTCCTTCAGAATAGAGCAGAAAAATCCATATGGCAGATCAAACATAACCAGGACATTAGAGGAGGGTTAAGAGAGAGTTTGAGGGGCACCTTGCACAGGATGGGGAAGAAAAATAATTTAAAAAGGTAAAAATTATTTCAGTATGACAAAAGCAGGAATATTGCAGAAGTCTGTCCTGTCCACAGAAAGGATGCTGGAAACAATGGACATGAGTCTGAGTGCCATCCTTCAAGAGAGGATAAACCTGGCAATGAAGATTAAGATCACTGAACATGTAGATAAAGCATTGGAGAAAAAGACCTCCATTAGAACTGGAGAAACATGAGAAATAAGAGAAATCTGAGTTTGCCAGCCACTCTTTCAGTTACCTGAGCTGACCCAAGGTGCCTGCTGCTGCTACACCAGGGACTCACAGCTGCTGTGCTGAGGAAGGGCTGGGTGGCCACAGACACCCAGCAAAGGGATTTTAGTGAATGTCCCCTACACAGGAGGCAGCAAAGCAGCTGGAAGGGTGGCTGGAGACAAAACTGGGGATGTGTGAAGTCCTGTGGCACGAGCAGGAGCAGGGAGTGCCTGTACCACAGGAAGGAAACAATTCCTCTGTGGGGCTGTCAGGACTGCCCTTCTTACACACAACTGTCCACCTGACCCCCCCTGGACACTAAAATGCAGCTCTTTGCCTGCTTCTTTCCTGTCCAACTCCAAATCTTTGTTACTACACACATACAGGAGCATAGAGGATGGGGAACATGAAGCAGAAATTGAAGGTGACTTCACATATATAGACAATAAGAGCTCTGTGTTCTTGGATCTTGGGCATTTCCTGCTTTGGATTTAGGAATAATGTTTCCAAAAACTGAGAAAGAAGGCCTTTAAGAGAGAACATTTTTACTTTTGCAACTGTAGAGGCTGCTGTGGTAACTAAATATACAATGAGGTCATAAGATCTAAACAGAGCTCACAATCTCAGTAAAGATGATAAATTTAAAGGAAGCATATTTGCGCAGTGTTTGAACAAACAACTCAAATATTACACTGCAGTTATTAGGGAATCATCAAAGCTAGCAACCCTGGTATTCCAAAATGTGCTCTTCCAATAGCAGTTATTCCTCAGGGGAGGGCTGAACAGAGAATTCATTTGTGACTGTGACCACCAGCCTTCCAGGAAGCCTGGATGTTTTTCAATTGCCTGCATTATTATTCTTATCTAAACAGATCTATTGATCATTAATGATCTAGAAATGCTTAAGGCGTGACAGGCAACTGAGGAAAATCCAATAAGCTCTCCACCACTGCAGAATACCAAGAAGTGAGAATACTCCTGTTGTGTCCTTCTGGCACGCTGTGGAACACTCCATGAATTAGTAAACAGGATCATCTGGACGCTGCAGGCTGACCCTAACTTCTGAGTGTACAAAGAGTTCTACTGAGCACAGCCTTCCCAGCAAACAGAACCCACCAAACAGTATCTTATAAATTAAAACTAGATTTTTAAAGACAATGGAGTGTGCAACACCTACAAACGTGCTGATTGTTATTTAGAGCCTTATGAATATATTTAACATGGACACAACACACCCAACATGACTTTACTATAATAATAATAATAATAATAATAATAATAATAATAATAATAATAATTATTATTATTATTATTATTATTATTATTATTATTATCCAACTCAAGCATTTTTAACAAATGGGTATGTACACTTTTGTGAAATAAAGACATTACCAATGAATGTCAGAGTTATTTTCCATGTCTTACTGAGGTAAAAATCCTGGGGTGTGCCCCCTAGTATGTGACAAGGATGAGAAAAATCTGATTTGATTTTATTCATCACATGTCACCTAATTTTCTATTGGCTTTCAGACATTTAAGCATGTTTGTTTCTTTAGAAATAAAATGTCCTTGGTTTAAGAAACTGCATGAATAAAGGACCTCTCAGGTTTCCTAGTAAAACAGTCTGATACCGTAAGTGGTAATATCAAGAGGAATTGCTGGTGGAGGGTATCTGGTGCCAGTCACTCAAGGCCTGATTCAGACGAAGAGCCTTAGCTACTCTCTAGTGTCTATCCAGTAATTTTTAATGTGTTTTAAACAAATAAACAGTCCAGTTCTAGAGCTCTTTTGGGAAGTGTCACCTCTGTGGCATCACTTCCACCAGAAATATTTGTGCACTTGCGGTGGTCCGGTGTGTCTCGGGCCCCCTGTCCCGTGTTGCCCGGCCAGCCCTGACACTGGCCACAGTGAAGGCACAGTTCGGTATCCTGGGATACTTCCCCGATCCTGTAGGTCCTTGCCGCAGCAGCAGCGTGAGCAGTAGCAGGGAATAAAGGAAGGGTTCTTAATGGGGAACTTCTGCTGGAGTTTATTGAGGTCCATGTGGGACCATGTGTCCACCAGAAAGTCTGCCCACAAGAGCACAGATCTTCCTGGTGTAACACCTTAAGTATGGGGGTGGAGAAAGAGGGAAGGGTACAGTGGGGAACCAATCAGGGGTATGGAGGGTGTGACTCTGTACCTAAATGACAAATATTATAACAAATTAATAACGTAAGGGAGAGGACAACCGGGATCCTGCCCAATCACTCGACACCCTCACTAGAACTTTCTAGACATCAGGGTGAGGCTTCGAGGTGATGATGGACTAGACCCATAATTATGATTGATTGATAATAATAACTGGGGTAAACCATAAAGGAGTAAAACATGGGGTACATGGGACAAACCATTATAACTTATATAAAACAGTACAAAACAAGGAATAAATACATACAGAAAATTGATAAAACAAAAAACCACCACTACATGCACTAAGGCATTTTAATTAAAGCACACTAATTTTGATACCTTTCTTAAATAATGTTTTTTTGGGTTTTTTTTCCTGGAAGATTTTTCTCTGTAGGTATCAACAGTATCAGTCACAGAGTTTTAGGGATAAAATATCATGTAGATTTCATACTCCTTATAATAAGCAGAGCTCTGTGAGGCAGAGCCCATCAGCTGTGCCCATGTCAGAGCAGCCCAGCAGACATTTCTCAGCCTCTCTGGCCCTGCAGACACCACAGATGTCACCTCTGATTAGCTGTCCTGGGAGCCAAGGGGTTTAGCACGGGCACAGTACTCATCTAACCTGCTTTTACTACCCTCTGCAACATCCTCCTTCTGCTGTAGGCAACAGGGTCTGTGTTTGCTGAGGTACTGAGCAGCTGCTTTAACCCTGCTCCACTGCCCGGAACGGATGTGCCCTCTCTGCTGGGAAATCAGCTGGATGTGGGAGGACATGGAGCAAGATTCACCCACCAAAATGCACTATTGCTCTTTTAAAGCAGTAATGGAACAGTGTGTGCTGAATACAGGGCTGGATTTTGCCCAGCGAATGAGTAAGAACAAAATCAAATAGTGGAGAGCGGGTCAATAAGAGAGCAATCAATCTGTCTTAAATCTGAATAAAGCACGGCTCACATGGAAGAAATAGTACCTGGGCATGCAGTAAAGTTGTAGATCATAATGACTTTGTGCAGTTTTAATCCTGGTATCTCCTAATTCATTAATTCTTGGCTGTACTTTTCATATCCTTGTAAATTGCTCTTACAAGTAATATATAAACATATTTCAGAAATCTTAGCTCAATGGTACTGTATTCTTCATAATGTTTTAGCTTTTTAAAATATTTTGAATGGTAATTTGCATGTATTTCTTATGCTCAGGTGCATATATGTTTTCATAATATTTGAAATAACAGATTAAAGAAAGCTTCCAATGTAGTTTTTGCATACAGCTATGTTTGGCTTGGGTTACTTATTAATTTATCCAACATAAACAGTGCTTTTCAAGATCATATGCCCCAAATAAACTTGCCAGACACCTTTTAGACATCAGATTAGAAAGAAGACCTAATCCTGTGACTACAAGTCGACTATGTTTCATCAAGCTAACCTAATGTTTAGTGTAGAAAAAAGGAGTTTACAAATCTGCCAGGAGTTTAAAAATGAAACAAACCAGAGAAGGGGACAGGTCAGGTCATATGGCACAAGGAGCAAGAAATAAGGCTTGGTGCCAAGGTGGATATGATAGAATGCCTGACTGGAGAGAGGAAATAGGTTGTGCACCATAACGTGGGGGAGTGAACACTGATGAGAGTGGAGAAGAAAGTGGAGGAAAGAAGATCCTGATCTAACAGCATCGGGGAGCAGCACAGGAACTCAGGCTCCCTGCCAACTCCTGTAGCTGTTCAATTATGTTGGTGCATCCCATACTTTTGATAATTGTCACTCTCTAAGTGTTCTGATGCCTCACTCATCTCAGGAGCTCCAGGTAAGCCAGGCCAGTGATTCATGCTGCTATGAGAACTCCTTTCCAAGCTGCAAGAACCAGGTGGTGACTGGACCAAAAATGTTCCTATTACTGGTTGTTCTGGCTGGTGAATATTCCTTTCTTCAGCTGACCAAGCTGGTGGGTGGTCGTGCTAATTACTTGGCATGCTATGCAAGTCTAAAGAGGCCTTTTTTTTTTTTATTTTGGGCAATAATGAAACATTCTTTTTGATTAATGCAGATTACTAGTTAATTAATGCTCATCCATTGTTGTATTTTAGTAAAAGTGTGTGGATACATCAAGATTTCTGCTTTTTTGAAAAAAAACAACCATTTCCTTTCTTTACTATTCCCTGATAAATTAATAATGAGCATTTTGCTATCTCTTTGATGTTGCTGGGATCACAGCCTATGTGTGGCTTTCACTGGGACCACTATATTTCAGGTCAGTTCACACTGTTTTGTGTGATTCTGATATAATACAAATGTTTTCCCTTTTAGTTCTCTCATAAGTTATTTTCCTAGGCCATCATCTTTTTTCCTGCTTGCATTAGGATGGAAATTCTGCATTTTAAGAAATCTACACCTTTCTGCAGGTATGGCCCATTATAACATTACAATATATTATTAATTCAGTGCTTAGCAGATTAAGATAAATCACACACTGGGTATGATGAGAAAGCTCCAGAATTTGAGGATATAGGTGAAGCTGGCACCTCCTTAGGAGGAGTTATGAGGCTAGAGGGGGCTTGACTACTAGAGATCTTCAAGGAGCCTGCTTGGCGCCAAACATGTGAGGCTTTCATTAACGACTTCTCTGAAATAATGAAGAGCTTGCTAATGAAACCCTCTGTTGGAATACAGCTGGGAAGAATTGTTACTGTGCAAGAGAACTGCAGTATGATAAAGAGGAGCTGAATAACCTTGAGGACAGCAAGAGATAATACAGAAGAAATTCAGCAGCTTAGAGAACAGGTTCATGCACTGAGAGTCTTTTCATGAGACCTTTCTCCTGTGAGACTGTAGCTGCCACCTAACTCAGTCACAGTCAGAATCCTCTGAAGCTTCAGCCGTTGTTCATGTGAAAAACTGCTTGTAAGTGAAACATCACGGTACTTTTACCAAAGCAAAGCTGATGAAAGTTTTACAAGTTATATAATTTCCTGTCTTTCCCACCGGCACAGCCTTCCAGAAGCACGAGGGAGGTGGGCAGAATCAAATAGACACTGAGGAGCACAAGCTTGCTTCACTCTTAATTCACTTGTCCACCCAATCTGAAGGCAGAACCCGAGTCTCTCAGGAGAGTGTATTAGCAAGTAAGGTCAAGAATATTCAGTTTGCTGAGTTCTCCAGTTGCAACATTTACTATCTCGCTCATCTCCTGTAAGCTGCTTCTACCATTTACACTGCATTGTGGTGGAAGTTGACCAAATAAAAAGGTCAGTTGACAAATGTTAATATTAGAACCAGAGAAGGGATGGCAATGTCTTGCAGGCAGAGTGGCACTGCCCCTTGGGCCAGCACTGGTCTTAAGGACAGGATGGAGCTGCCCCAAAGATCCCTGTTCATCATTAATATGTTGAAAGTGCTGTGGTATTTGTGCTTCTGTTGAATTTGGACCACAGCCTTTGCACACCAACTTTAATTTAGAAGGAAAGTCTGATGAAAATGTCTTTGAGGTGTCTGTGTAACAGCATCAGCAGTAACTCATAATCACTGCCAACAATAAATACTCTATTGATCCACAAGGATGGGACCCTGGGAACAAAATGTATCCCAAAAGCTGAGCACTCATTCTTCTGATGCTCTCTCTTAACTGTCTTCCAGCAGTGGACCTGCAGGGGCATCTCTCATTATTTGTCACAGTTGAAAGGCTGCTTCTGCTTCTCATTAAATGTTTCGTGCTGCACAACAGGTCTCAGGTTTACTGTTGCTTGAAATTTCCCTCGTGGATTTTTTTCCTTTTCAAAGACTTTCAAAGTAGTCCTTCTTTACTGATCTTTTACAATCACTAAAACATGGGAAGAGCATACACACTGTGACAGGAAACAATAAAGTTCAGGCAATTCCCAGCTGAGGGTGATATGGCACCATATATCCATCACATAAATTTAGGCATTAGAGAGAAAATTAAGCAGCTTGTTGAAGTTGTGGCACTGTGCCTGAGTGTTGGAAGGAAACACAACACTTCTCTTCATTAAATGAGGATTTAATGTTCAGGGTGCTCAAATGTTTCTCATTTTTTCTAAAGCAAACCTTCATTAGCATGTTTGTTTAAGCAGTACAAACTGTCCTGTCCTGGTGGCCACAAGGCTTTGGCTGCAGCTGCCAGTCCCTCTAATGGGCACTTGGGCATCATCTCCATGTGTCTACTTTGTTTTCCACTGAGAAAATATGATTTTTAAAGGGTAACATTGCTGATTGGTGAAAAGTGGAAATAGGTTCATAAAACCAGTTGTAATAGATGCAAAACTGTGTCACTGTTTTAGTTCTTTAATTTTTCTGCTTCTAATTTTTTTCCACAGAGCTTTATTTCTATGTGCAGGACATTTTTATTCAAGGGTGGTAAGGTTCCAGAAATCAGTGTTTGTAATGTAAATTGTGACCTGACTTTAATGTTAGCCTTGATCACTGTCTGCTGAAACAGCTGTGCATTAAGAAATACTGACTATGATAAATCCACCTCTACAGTGAAACATAAAAAAAAGGGAAAATACACATACAAATAATTATTTACAGAGTGTGGTATGGGACTAGAACAGCAGGAAACTCAAGGAGGAAAACCTGAAAACTCTCCTGTGTCAGCTCCTGGAAGTCAGAAGTGTTAGCATGTTGCTGTCCATATAGGCAGGCTCTGTGGTCTCTACAGGACTAATTGTGGGGCGCTCACAGCTCTGGCCTCAGCAGCTGCCCATGAGGAAAAAAAAAATCACCTTATTAGACAATTTTATATTTGCTTTGCCTTCTCTTGCAGCTTGTTAAATTGCAAGCTGTGCCTGACTGGAGCCATGCAGCTAAGGGCCAGAACCGGTGTCAGGGAGCAGCTGGACCAGGCTGAGCCCACCTGGCCAGAACCTTCTGGAAGAAGGGCTGTGCTCAGCTGCTTCTTGGTTTTGCTCCAAAAGGAAGCGTGGCCTTGGGAAAGCTGCCTGGTGGAAGTGTTGTTATGAGGGTTTTTCTTTGACCCAGAACGACAATGGAGGCACACTGATTTCCTAGGAGAGATAGCAGCTGCACCCCTGGGGAAGCTGCTGCTAGGTGATGAGGATAAATGATGTGGGTGCTGAGATCAGTCCCTGGAGTTTTGCTTTACAGTGTTTTTAGAGGTGGTTTTTTTGTTGTTGTTGTTGGTTTTTCTTCCTTTTTTTTTTCTTTTAGAGCTTTGTTTTGTGGGGTTTTTTTTCCCCCAAGTGTTTTGCTTTCAAATGTTGCTCCTGCATTCGTGGCTGGGCCTTTTTCTGTGTGTGAGGGGCAGTGGGGCGAGGCCCTATGCTCCTGGCAAACCAGGGTTGCGCTCCTGCCTCCACCTCCTGCCTTTCATTCCCCGCGTTTTTCTTCCCCTGGAGCTGTGAGCAAGCTACTTTGGGAGGGATTGACAACACAAGTGCTTCATTTCCTCCCAGCCATGAAAAGCCTTGGATCACAGCTTCAAAGCAAGGCTTTCCTCCATTGTTTGTCCTGCCACAAGGACGTGGGAATTGCAGCATGCCCAGGGTGGCTTTTGGAGTATCCTGAGTTTGTCTGGTGGTAGTACAGGGGAAAAGCATTTCCTGGAGGACAAAAGAGCATCTATCCTGTTTACTTTTAATTCTTGAGCAGGCTTAGGAGAGAAGAAAGGTGTGGAAGGGGTGGTTCTTGCCCTTAATCCCAAAACTGGTTTGTTTCTCCCAGGAAGGCGAAGAAACTGGGTCCACAGTGTGAATCAGTGGTTCAGCCTAAGTAGGAAGCCTACAGGGAATTTGGCTTCATTCAGTCTGCCAAGGACACTAAACCCAAGGATTTTAGTCCTTTTCATTAATGTAGCTATGACCTAAAAGGCAAAAAAATGTGCCTTTATCTCTGTGAGGGAATTTGCTCCCCAATGTAGGGACCCACAGCAGAGTGGCAATGACGTTATGAAGTTACTGCATCTGAAGCACAGCCAGCTTCAGGGCTGAATGATAGGGCTGGGAAGGAGGGTGTGAGGAGTTCTTTCAAGCCTGCCCAGAGTAACTGGTCTAAAGTGAGAATAGCTTTAAAAAAAAAAAATTCTCAGTTATGACTGCCAGAGGAGCACCTAGAACTGCCCTCTGATGTGAGGACGAATGTAGAAAACTGCAGCTGGCTAATAATGTCCAGTCAATTTTTGAAAGTAATCTGAGTTCCTGTGTCTGGACCAAGTTTCCCAGATCTCTAGAGAATCTTATTTCAGCTCTAAAGCCTTATTTTAAGAATTAACTCAACATTTCAAATCAAGCTGTTGGAATTTCAGTGGTGCTGCAATTTGCCATCTGCTATTTTTCTAATTCTAGCTTATGCTCAGATAAATTTGGCTCATTTTCACAAAAGTATGTTTAAGGACTTCCATATTCTGGCACTGCGTGATCCTCTAGGGTTTATTCATGGATTGTGTGGGTACCTGGGGATGGGGTCTTGCAACTGAAAAGGTTTCTGTTGTCTGTTCTTAGCCTTCGCTTTTTTCAAATTTGAGAAACGGTTCTAAACAATACAGGTTTATTATTCTGAAGGTAAGTGAGAGGAGGATCTGTCATTGTAGTCTCCACTTGATTCGGTGCAGTTTTTGGTGGTTTGACTTCCAGAAAGAGTGCTCTGCTATCACTAACACTTATACTGCTCTAAATATGCTGTAGGTTTCCTTTCTCTCTCTTTTTTTAGATGTTGTTGCTGTTGTGAAAGCACAAACTCCATAACTGATGGGCACATTTCCAGTATGTGTTAGGGCTTGACAAGGTTAACATTCCAGAGGAATAACAATATAGAGCATGTCTTGATTCTGGTTAACGTAGCAGTTGTCAAGGGCTGGGCGTTCTCTACATTCCAGGCTACTGTAATAATTTCCTGTATTTCTGGGACATTTGCACATATCATCTTTTAAGTTTGTTTTCCAGTTACTGTATCCAGTTATATATAGGCTTAGGTTCTCATAGTTTCACACAGAGAAAAGGGGTGTTTTTGGATTAGAATTCTTCCCTGGTGTATTATATCCACTCCTTTGACATCGAGTTCCCGGTGACTCCTGTTGCTGTCTTTTGGATCCCCTACTCCTAGTGTAACTTAAGTCATCTGCACTTTACCAAAAAGAGCTTCATGAAATGCTGCATGAAGGACATGCTTTTATCTGTTCATGGGCAAAACACCTAATCCTGTTTCCAGTCACATAGCTAATATACTTTGGGCTGCCTGGGAATGAATCACAGCCGTCAGAGAGCCAGGGAAGGAGCTCTAGTTCTACTGTCATATTATTAAACACTAGGTGCATTATATGGGGATGCTATTAATAGTTAAAAGGCAATTTAAGAGTAAACTTTGTTGTACAACAAAGCAAAACAAGCATATTTTCTTCCTCCCCTTCACAAAACCAAAGCTGGCTATCTGGAGACTTCTGAAATGAAATGGTATTAGCAAATTTCTTGAAGAAAAATTAAATGTGGGGTAACTAATAGAATTTATTGAAACTTGGGAAATTATATTGCCTGTTTCCAAGCACAGTAAGCGGTAATATTCCATAAGAGAGCACTAAAATCACTTGACTGATCACTTGGCTTGTGTGATAGATGAACATGATTAGTGCACTTCTTGTCTTGTTGCAAAGCCATAAGTGACTGTACCTGCAAGCCCAGACCCTTTCACACCTGAAAAGGTCAATCATTAGCTTTATTTGTAAGGCAGAACCTGAGATCACCTGTGATTTATACCCACCCATGGATGGGGTGAGCTTGTTTTCCTCACGGTAAGCATCCAGGTTCCAGAGCAGTCCTGTCTGCACAATTCCTCCCACAGAAACCGAGCTTTTCACTGCTGTGGCTTTTGTTGGTGGTCAGCACAACACAGTTTCACCCTCTCCCCTGTCTGCCCTAGACCTTGTCCTCTTAACAAGAGATAATCAGACTAAAATGGAAGAGAGGTGACTGAAGTGGTCAGTCAGAGATGTTTTCTGACTGTCCTCTGTAGGGCCAGAGGCATCAAGTGGTGCGAGGTTGAGAGAAAGAAACGGAACTAAGGAGGAAAACCACTTTGTGCATGTTCCTCGGCTCATTTGTCAAGGTTTGGGGTATGTCCACCTTCTAGGTTGTCTTAACAATTCCCTGTATTTCTGGGAGATTGAGTCACGGCTGTAGGACACCAGAGCACTGCCTTTGATTTGGGAACTCAGCCAGCCCTAAATCTCTGTAGGCTGGAAGAATATTTTTGAGGAAGAAAACCTTTGTGGTGTGCTCCATACATGCTCTCTCTGGGTTATTTGCTGCTGCCTGCTGCAGGGGACAGGTCCTAAGTCAAACAAAAACTTGCTCAGCCCCAGCATGTTAAGCACTTAGTGAGCTCAGGGAAGGAGTCAGACTCGCAGGAGCTCCAGTGCCCTGCTCAGACAGTCTCCTGCCGTAGGCTAGCTGTGTGCAGGGGTAATGCAAGGGGCTTCTTTTGTACCCTGCTGCAGTTAACACCTACTGGGCTTTAATCCTCTGAAGTGCTGAGTGTGCTTTATCTTAGGATAGGTAACCTCTGGACTTCAGGCATCTCAAATAAAGCGGGTGGCTGTAGGTGTTCCAAAGGAAGCAAACCTTGGCTACAAGAAGGAAATGGATTCAGTATGTGCCTTTTCCCCTCCCAGTACTGTATTTCTCTCTTTTTTTTTTTGAGGTTCATATGTAACAGAGTGTCTGTGCTTTATATATGTGCATACAGGCATGTATGTGACCTCTATAAAATCACAGAAAACATAATTTTGAAGTGTACATCTCAGTAATTCTCAGTATCCAAACGGAACGGTGCAAAACCTAAAAAAATTAAGAGAGAAATGAGGATAGCAGCCTGCCAAAAGCTGCTCAATTGTGCTCTTTGTCAGGGTGATTTCTTTAGATGTTGACCTGTCAGCAGCTATTTTGAAAGAGGCCAGGATTTTTGTTAGCAAATGCAAGGAGAGCTAATGCAGTCAGCGGAAGGTTTTCAGTGTCAGGCTACTGAGGAGCAAGGATTTCAGTGCTATTTATATTCCTTTTCAACTATGAATTTTCAAGTACTTTGCATCATTTAAGTCTGAATATTGATAGTTGTTGAATTTTTTCAACTAGCTGTGAAGTCACAAGGATGTGAGGTCAAATCCCACATAATAAGCTGAGCTCATAAGGTCAGCCCTGTCCCAATTATTTGAGGAAATTTCACTGAAACACAGTCATGTTAGTTTAGTCCACATCTTCTCCCATACTTATTAAAAAGACTACTGCCTAAGCAGAGAAAACCTCTACAGGTGTTAGGCAAGGGAGAATGGTTATTAAAGAGTGGTTATTGTAGTGTTGTCTTGGACACTAGCTTGGTCTGGATCAGCATAGTTGTGTTGTGATTAATGGCCTTATCAAAACTCAGAAAAATTACAGAACTTACACAAAGGAATGCAAGATCCGCTACCAGCACAGAACTTAATAACGAGGCAAAGCATGAAACCATTTGATGTCATTAATAAAATCTATCATGGGACGCAGGAAAGTATTTGCAATTGCATCAGTCCTTGAGAGGAAGGCAGACAAGACAGCTGTGGTGATGGAAAAGATAATACATTAAAGAAAAATTAACATATCTTTGGGGATCGTTTTAGCAGGAGGTGAAGGGAAGCTTTTCTTCATTAAGGGAAACAGCAGTTATCTGAAAGCATGCAGAATATCATGGATAGAAATCTTCACTATTAGAGCAAACATTCTTAAAGTGTACTCCCTTACAGGTGCCTGGGTGTTTCATGTAACCACTGCTGTTTCTTCAAGTGGAAGTTTCAGCTGCAGTTGTGTTTTACCTTTGTGTCAGCTAATGAGTCCTTCTGGAGAATGCACCCACTGTTTCTGTCATGTATTTCAGCTAATGATGAATGATTCCATGATAATGATTTCAGCAATGAAAATGCAGTGAGTGTTAAGGTTCTTAGTTTTAGCTAAGTCATACTGTAAAACTCCTTAAATCTCCAGAACCTGGAGTTATTGTATTCCTTGCTTGCTTAACTACTTGCCTGGCTTTGCCTTTCCTTGAGCACTGAACTCTGCAAGCCTCATGGCCTGTTCGTTTCAGGCTGGCTTCATCCCCTTGAAAGATGGGGATGTTTTTATCATTGTACATTCCTGTGAAATAGAAGAGAATAGAAGATAATCTGGTGACTTCAAGTCATCAGATTAAGTCACGAGGCACAAGATGCAAACACTGCACCTAGGAATCACCTAAGAGCCTCTCTGGAAGGTGGCTAATTTTGTATCCTGCTCCTTTACAATTCAGAGGAGCAGCTGAGGGAGCTGGGCTTGTTTAGTCTGGAGAAAAGGAGGCTCAGGGGAGACCTTATCAACCTCTACAGGAAGATGGAGCCAGGTGGGTCGGTCTCTTCTCCCAGGTAAAAAAGTGACAGGATGAGGGGAAGTGGCCTGAAGTTGTGCCAGGGAAAGTTCAAGTTGGATATTAGGGAAAATTTCTTCAACACAAGAGTTGTCAGGCATTGCAACAGGCTGCCCAGGGAAGTGGTGGAATCACCATCCCTGGAAATTCTCAAAAAACATGTGGATGTGTACCTGGTGGACATGGCCATGCTGGATTAGCAGATGGACCTGATCATCTCTGAGGTCTTTTTCAACCTTAACTGTTTTATGATGCTACAGACTCACTTGCCAAATAAATTTTGCCCAGACTTGAGGAGAAAGAATCCCATGTTGCCACTGGCATTTAGTCACTCGAAACCTGGCACAAAACAGAGAGGCAGGGTTGAGAGAGGCAGGAAGGTCTGCAATATGCAAGATTTTACCACTTTACAGGTTTTTTACCACTCAACGCTGGTACAAAATACTGAGCATGAATAAAATTCTGTGATTCCCTGTGAGAGGTTCCTGCTCTTGCTCAAGTTCCTAGTGAGCTGCTCCCCATCTGTGTTAGTTCTGCTGACCGTGATGGTCACCAGGCATTGAAGGAAGTCTGTCTCATAGTTCTGGGTATTGATGAGATCATCTTGACCGTGCTCAGAGGAGGAGCAAAGGCCAGATTCCAGATTTTTCTTCTGTCAGCAAACTGAGGATATTCTGTCCTTCCTAACGCTCTAAACTGGCACTTAAACACCTAGTTCTTATTAATGAAGAGATATTTTCATTGCTGTGGCTGAATGACCTATAATAGAGAGCTCACTAGGCACGTGGCCAAAGCTCTGAGCTAGAAAAATCAAATCATTTATGGATTTTTCTCCTTATTCAGCCTACTTGAACCACCTACTGATGCAAGGCCTGGAGGTCACAGGTTGTCATAAAACTGAATGTGAGATTATTTTAAATGAATCTCATTGAGTTGGCTTAGATTCATATAAGACTGAGCTATATTCATTTACCTCAGCTAGGCTTATATTTTTACAGGGCTTTCTCAGTTTGCCTTTCTTTTTTCTGCTCTCAAATTTTTGTCATGTCTGAACCATCCAGTTGCAAAGGACTTACAAAAGGGCCTCTCAATGAGTTGTATTTTGAACAAGAAGCCTCTAAATTTGGTAGTGGTCAAGGGTGCTCTCTCAGGGTGTTGGCTACATCTGTTGCTTGCTTTTTGAAACGCTTCTTTGGCTGCAACCTGTTCGTTTTCAAGATGCTTGCCAGAAAAAAAACCTGTCAGGTGCTTCTAAGATCCTGAAGAATGGACATGAACTGCCTGTGACAGGATTTGTTTCACTGCATGCCTGAAGGAGGAGCATCTGTCTGATGGTAACTGTGTTCCTCCAGGCAGTGCACTCTGGCACCTGTGTTGTTCTGGCTTCAGAAGATCTCTGCAGCCAGGAGCTGATTCTACCTGGGGTGGTGAGTGATGACAAGGTTGCTTTAACTCTTACACTATTATCATTAGCACAAGGAGGAGCAGAGGATGGGAGCTGTGTGCTGACCTGAAAAAGAAATGTGTGGATGTTCTCACTTGATTTACTTGCTCTGCCATAAGCATGCCTTTAGTGCTTTTTTTAGCATGGCATGTTCTTGGGCACCTTTTGAACACAGCACATATGCCTGTCAGCAGAATTCTAGTTCATTCCATTTCAATCCTCCTGATTATTTTTTGGGAGGTTATTTTAAAAAAATCTGAAAGGAAAACACACCTGCTAGGTGAAGACAGATTATTCAAGTGTCAGGAGAAAACCTCCTCCATATGCACTGTAATAAAAGCAAAGACTCTTAAAATAGAATTCAGTGGCTTGCATAATAATTGGAACCCTATTTACTTTGGAGACAGCATCAATGTAACTAAGGAAACGTTCCTGTCTGATGGTGGAGGATGAGGAAATGGTATATCAAAATGCTTCAATCACTGCTTTAAAACTATAATCTGCGTCAGTCAGATTGAGAACACATTATGTGTTCTTTCACACCATCTGCCCAACAATCAGTTGAACTTAGTCTGAAAGTGATGGAAAAGCAGCCATCAGTAACTTGAGAATATGACATTTATCACATTTAATACCTACTGAAGAAAATGTCTGCTAATAAAAGGGTGAGCTAAAATAATAATGGAGAATTTCTTTGGGTTTCTGTCTTCATTTTTGAAGACAGAAAAGTGGCAATGAAAGGCTACCATCTTGTTTGTCAATGTGTAATTGTCTTTTAATGGTTGGCTGTTGAGTAGTAAATTTTTTCCACATACTGGTTTCAAAGGCAAAATCTTCTGATAAGACTTTGCCAGCCTGGAGGAGGTGAAACTGTTTCACTGTCTTTAATGGTAGATGTATCTCATGCCTACCTGAACCTTCCTATCCCATCACCTCCCCCCTATCCTATGCACAGGTGGCTTTTGTTTATGTTCACCACAGTGAATTTGTTGTGTGTTGCCTGATGATGAGTGAAGGTGCATGCATAGACCTTGGTCATTACCATATCATTATGCCAAACCCTGAATAATTTGGAGTGTGAGGGAAGGGTGAGGGAGCAGCCTGTGGTGATTTTACGTTCGTCAGCTATGGCTGTCTTGCCAAGAGTTCAGCTTGCCTGAAATCTTCCTTGTGAAGCAGAGTCACAGCTAAGAGATGGTTCTTGTGGATGGAAGCCTTTGGGAAAGCAGGAGTGTGTCCTCTTGCCTTTCTAAAGATTGGTTGGTGACATCCTCTGTATGACAAAAGGCAGTTGTATACATTGCTCTGGACTCTGAATGTCAGTCAGCAATTAAGAAACGCATTGACATTGGATGTGTTGATGCCATCCTGTGCTTGACTGAGTGGTTGGTTGGTTTGTTTTTTGGTTTGGGTTGTGTTTTTTTCATTTTATTTCAGAGGATAAATTCCAAATATTTTCTGTGAGCTGGTTTTTCTTTGGCAGGTTCAGAGATGAAACTGAGTCTTGATGGCTAGTATCAGATCCCCTTAGATACATAAAGACAAAATCACATACTAGAGGGCAGGGAAGTTGTGCTGTTTTATCCCATTATTGTCTGCAAGGAAGGTGCTTCAAAGACTTTTTGTATTAACAATTACAGAAGAGAAATATTTTTTTTTTCTAAAATCTTATTAAGATGATGACACTAAGCAGTCAAATCATGAAAGTATTCTAATGAGACCATGGACAAATATTGCACGTGGTGATCAGTGCATTTATGAATCACTCACCAAGACTAGCAGAGTGCAAGTCACAGAAGCCTGTACTTGAGCACACACTGCTGTTAACTGGAGCCACTGAAGTGTTCCTCTGCACAATGGAAATTTTCTCTTAGAGAAAAGTGTCTTAGCAATTTTTGCTTGTGTCACAGGTCATCTCCATATCACAATGACTTCACAATATTGAAAAAAAGACAGTATTTATTTTTCTTGTCCTGTGAATCTGGCATTCTTACCTGTCTTTTTTGGCCTGTGATGCCTGTCAAAAATGAACTGTAAAGTGAAGGAGTGGGGGGTGAGTCTTAAATACTGAGAGAAATCTAACTTGAGTAAAATCTAATCTAAGTGACATGTTCATCTTTCTATTTCTTTTAAATAAGGAGGGTAAAGGTTCTCTTGCAAGTGAAGAAAACTGAGTTAAGCTATGTTGGTTTATCAGCCAGGGTCAGTCCTTCCTGCATCTGAAACTGGGTCAAGGAATGAAGAGCTGGATATTCTGGATCCTTTGGCCCTGTTCTGCAGCGTGGGTGCTCAAAGCACAAGTATTCTCCTGGGTAGACAAAAGTAAAAATGACTGCATTGTTGCCTAAATGTGTAGACTACTAAATGCAATAAAAGATGGGAGAAGCTCCTTTTCATTTTGCAACTTAAATGTCAAACTTCTAAAATTCTGTAAGTTCTCATTTTTGCACTTGAGGGGGAGTAATAGCCATGGAAGGTGTACATTGGCACCACAAAAGAAAGATGGAGATCACGACTCTTACCTTTTTATGTACTATCTATGACATGAAAGGCTTGCTCTGAAAGGGCATTTCACTAAAATAGGTTCTTGGTGTTTCTGAGCAACCTCAGGTTTAACAATATTGTAGTTCTCTAGCAGACAATTGTATTAATCTGCAATAAGAAAACTTTCAGTTCCAACTGTAACTGGGAGAGAAAAGTGGCAATGTTTCCAGCCAGTGCTCATGGATTTCTTGTTTACACAAGAAATGGTTAGTGGAAACTACCCTCTGGGAAAGATAAGTCTTCACCTTTTTGCACTAGCTCATAACCAGTGGAGGACAAACATGTCCTGAATAGTAGTTTTCCAGCTTAGTGATTGCAGAACTCACTTCTTCATACTTGATCTGTCAGCTAACTATGTCTGATTTTTTTTTCTTTAACCGATGCAGTAAAATTGACTGTCCATTAAGTTTCTTTATGAATGAGGTCTGCTTCCCGCAAAGAAAAATTTGTAAATATACACCCCCTAATTTACAGTTTTGCCAAGTATTTCATGTTCCAACCCAGCCAGCTTTGACCAGGTAATGAAATTGTTGGTCTCTGACGCTGATTCATTCAAAGAAAGTGTCTAGTGAAATGCAAAGGCAAAGCCCAACAGCAGTGATGCATGAATTAGTGGGGTTAAGCCTCCTTTAGCCTCTATCTGTGTTCTCTTTCAGCTCTGCTAGATATTTATTTAGCAGGAAGGAAAAAAAATCAGCTTTTGGCTATGGCATCTAGCAAGATTTCAGTCAGGGTTCTAGATTTCTCCTGCCAATGATAGAGGTTATGATGTGACATTTATAGAAAACTCAGTGGTTCTCCCACCTTATGAATTAAAATAGCTAATTGTAGTTGCGGAGTTTGAGAGGTTTTCCCTGGTTTTATGATTTGTCTTCACTTGGCATAGTATTTTATTACGGTTAGTTTTAATGTGATTTAGCTTCCTAATGAACTCATTAAAACTTGTAAAACATTGCAGGAATTCTTAATGGTGATGGTGGGAAGAGTGGACAATCGGAATGAGAGAGAGGAGGACTTTAAGGGGAAATCCTCCCCTTTCTGAAAGACAACTAAAAACAGAATCTCTAAACACAATTTTATTCTTTTTTTTGCCAATTCTAAAACTTTAGATCTTTGGTGTCAGAACTCTCCTTTTTATAAAAAGTTACCTAACATTTATTAATACTACTGTAGCATATATTAACCTGGGGTATTGTTCCTATAATGAGGAAGTGGACTACAAAGATTTATTTATGTAGGAAGTAGTCAAGTTTGTGGTCTCTCATGTACATGAGGATATAAAGCCTTCTGTGAAAGGTGATAGAAGCCTCCACTGTTAACATGAGAACTAAAAAAAATGTATAAAATAAATTGTGACACCAGATCCCTCTCCCTTCCCCTTTTGGCGACATGGTTTCTGTGCAGGTGGTGGCTGAGACTGGACCATGAACTCACCCCTGTTCTTTGTGAGTGTGTCACAATGCTTGGTGCTGCAATTGGTGTGAATTACTCCCTGTGATCTCTGCTATCCACGATGTTTCCGCTGATGCTATTCCCACCCCTCCAGGAAAGGTCACAGAGGGGGAACACAACCCCTGCCTAAAGTACACTCAGGTTAACACAGCTGTGTCAGCCTCAGGAGCTGTTGTTTAACTCTTGCCCTCTCTGCCTGGTATTTCACATTTTTTTGAAAACTACGTGCTAGTGGCATTGATGGGTTTTGTGTATTTTCCCACTGCACCATCAAGCTTCAGTGTTTCCTAAATTCTAGTCTAAAACCTGGGGAAACTTTGACCTTTTGTTTTTTTCAATTTCTTCTTACCTTATGGAGGAATACCTGCTGTCTTAGGTGACACCATGTGTGGATTGGAGTGGCAGTATTGCTACAAAGGCATCCATAATTCAGCTCCTTGTCCAATGAACAAAGATGTGTTCAATTTGGTAATGTTCTCCAACAGGGCAAGAACTTTTTATCAGATCTGGTATGAAAGATTCTCTCTTTTTAATTTGTGAAGATGGATATGAATTATGTGATGTATTATGTCTTGCTTTAGGGTATTTATTAAATCTACCTTAAAGGTCGAAAGTAAATATTTCAGTTCTTTTCTAAAAACTTGGGCTTTGAGCTACAGGAAAGTGTGGGAGTTTTCCCCTTTCTGACCATGTTGCTTCATTTTGTTTTTGAAAGTGTGACAGATTTACTACGATTTCAAAAACTCTTGTTAGTATCCTCCAGGACTCTTGGATTATTTTTTTCTAAATTAGTCCACAGATTCTTTCTTTTTTTTACTGGAAGCAAGTATGATTTTTGACTGGTTTCTTTTTATTCCACTCTAATTATGTCAAGAATTTAAAAGTAACACAGCATTAGAAGTACCACATCATTAGAATAAACTCTGAGTTACAACGGTAATCAAATAACATAGTGATTTTATTTTTTTTCTTTAAATAAAAATGCTTTTTTCCACAAAAAAAGCCTTTCTGTGCAACAGCTTGGAGGGGAGGGGAAACATATTTAGTTTTTAGGCAAAGACTTTAAAGTCAGATTAGAGTCTAATGCTTTTCATCTTTTTTGAAAGGAAAGAAATTAATATTTTTCAAAGAGTTATTAATTCTATTTGTGCTGATATTGCCCAAAGGTAATGGTTTTTAAGGAAGTAATATAATTATTTTAGTCATGTTTGTGTCTCTACATTTTTTTTAAATACATGATTTGTAGAAATTAGTATCTTCTTTATGGTAGACTTGAGTTAGTTTGAAATATTTTTCTGCTCCCTATTGTACAAATATTCTCTAGCCTTTGACCAACAATTGATGTTTTGTCTCTCTGTGACAGCGCTGGAGATAAAATTTGGATCTGTGAACCAATGGAAGCTATTTGCTGCACATACCCTCACTGCAGAAAAGAAAGAATCTTCTTTCTTGCTGCTGGATTGGCATGTGTTCCTTATTTAAACAAAACAAAATAATAAAGCATTGCAGGATTGCAGAGATATTCTTGGGCTCTTTTACCAGACACAGTGATGTGGAAAATGCACTTTAATGAAGGAAGCTGACAGTGCTTTGACTCCTTCTTCTGTGTTTGTCACAGCCATTAAGTTAGTTTGGTTTAAGAAAATAATGAAAATAACAAAACCAATAAACAAACCCCCCACCAAATCAAGGAAAGTTAATTCCTATAACTCTCAATAACAAAAAATAACAAACAAATAAATATTAGTGCAGGAGGACTGGCTCACTTTTTAAAACAATTTTCTTAGGGGCTTGGCATTTATGTTGTGCTTGAAGGTTTAAGAACATTGAACTTTTCTGTTCATGCCTTGTGAAAAGGACCTTGAAACGGAACTTTCAAGATGGTACATGATATCAATTTGACTTTTCTGAAAAAAAAAGAAGAAATCTAAGTTGCTAGGGCAGTAGGAGAATCATTGCCTATTTCACGAGTTCTTCTCTTTGCCACAAACTTGTTCCCAAAAACAGATGTCCTGTTTCAAAACACCAAACTCACCTTCTTGCTGTATGCTGAGCATTTCCAATGCCATTTGGTTATCAGAATGTGTCAGAGTGCACTTACAAGCATGAAAACTTCTACTGATGGAAATGGTAAATGATGAGCTTGTTCAGAGTTTGCACAGCAAACAGGAGATCCTGTTTAATGAAAATCCCAATGGAAATAACTCCCAAATTATGCCTATCTGTTTTGCCTATAATCAAAAATTGCAGCTGGAATTAGTACTGCTTTTAACAGCAGTGTGTTCTGCAGCCTGGCATCACTGAGTTCTGCATATATTCACAGAAATATTATTTGACTGATGAGTCATCCTCAGAACACAGAATTGTGATGAAATAATGCTTGGCATGTGATAGATTTATCTAAGTTAAAACTGGTGGAAATTGCTTGAGCTGGGGGAAGAATTACATTGAAATGTATTTGGGGTTCTTTCCCCCCCCAAGTCTTTTACAGCAAGAAGCAAAATAAATGAATATCACCAGGAAATAAACATCACATTAGGTGTTTCTCTTTAGTCATATCAGTGGTCCCTCCTTCCCCTTAGAGCAAAAACCAAAGCAGAGGGTTGTATCTTGTGCCACAGGTGAACACTTAATACTAAATGTATTATTTTCATTGTACCTTGTTTTTTCCCTTTGCTTACAGGCTGAGTAATTTTCCTACCTTTTCCCAAAACCCTCCACCTTCAGTCTACCCTTTGCTCTTTCAATTTCACTGCAAAAGGTTACAATGTTGTTTTTCTGTGTTGCTTACCATACAAATCAGTATGTGAATCCTGGTTCTGCATAATTTTTTCCTGAGAGATTTCTGCTGAGAAGTCTGGATACAGGAGAAGGACCCACCAAAAACAGACATCCATTCTCAGAGCTAAAAACTTTGTTTCTGAAACATTTGCAGCAGAACCTTTCTAATGCCCTGGTGAAACAAACTAGCTTGTTGAGGCAGGCTCTGCAGGGGAAAGTGTGAGGTTGCTGTAAATAACATGAGCCTTAGGCAGAATTTCTGTTGCTAAAATAACTGTATTATTTACAATATACAGAGAAACAGTGTCTGCTGCGATTTCCACACTTTACAGTCTATATTGCACATTTTTATCAACAACTAGGTAGAAACACCATCCGAGTGGAGATTAGTGAAATCTGTGTTTAGCACAGCACTGTTCATAGAGGTCAGACTGCAGTTGCCTGAAGATGTATGTCAACTCCACTATTCTGTTGATGGGTGAAGATTTCATCTCTTCTAGTCTAAATGTTTTTGGCAAGAGGCCAGTGGAATGTAATCCTATAGAGGAAATTATCTAACAAAACCAAGGCCATAAAATTGGGTAGGTGAAAATGTGCAACTGAGATGTTCTAAGGCAGAAAAACTGTGGTACAACTTAAACAGATTGCACCTTACTCTTAAACCCATATGGTCTTGTAACTTTTTTGAACTGTGTAGGTTCAGTTGGGGTAAAGTAGGGCTTCTGAATATCTTCTATCCCTGAAATTTCCATAGTGAAGCCACCCTGCAGTTGACTTCATCATTTAAACATGTGGTGTTTACTATTTCAATAAGAGCAAGAACTACAAAAGTTTCATTGAGCTCACACATTCTGCTCTAGACTCCAGAACTCAGTCATGTTTTAAAGGAAGTTTTCTGTGGGGCAGAAGAGACTGTTCCAGCAATTATAAAGCAAATATCATAAAGAACAGGAAGGTAAGCTGAAATATCTACATAGGGCAATTCAGCTGCTTGTTTCTTTAGATGATCTTGAAGCATTGCTGCCTGGTGGTTGTTATTCTGTGAGTGAACATGCTGTGTGTTGAACTTAGGCAAACAGAAATTCATGCCCTTTCCTGTCTTGAGCTGTATAAAAGTAGGTGATTTTATAAAAAACAAGTATTTTTCTTAGTGTGCAGGCTACTTAAGACCAAAACAGAAATAAACAATTTGGCATTTATCTGGCATCCAATATTGAAATTGGCAATGACCAAACTGTTTGCAATAATAACCACGTGAGTCCTGTTTATTCTTGGACTTGACCAGAAAAGACAATATGAGGAAGGGTGAAACCATTATAGCACATTTAAAGAAAAAGTTCTCTCTTGCAGTCCTCCTGTCAAAAAAAAGCTTGGAGTTTTTGTAATCTTGTAATGTGATCATTAAAGTGAAAGCTGTAGGTTAGTGAACTGCTGGATGCCTGTTACAAAATGCATTTTGCAGCTTTTCTTTGGCCTCAAGAAGGTGTGGATTTTGTGTATTTGAGTTGTGCTGATAAAAATTCAAACTGTAAATTAAGCTGTAAATAAAGTTGCAGCTGGAGCTTAGACCTGGCTGTATGTGAAGCCAACTTTCTACACTGGAGATCTTCCAAATTATGTAACAGCGTCTTGTTTCTTCCTCCTTAGTGCTTGATTGGTTCTGCTGAAGACCATAAAGCCAGTGCATCCCATGGAAAAAAAATTGAAGGACTATGGAAGTTGCACAGCAGAAGAGTATGTGCGACTCCAATGTACACCAGAGGGAATATTGTTCTTTAGTAAGGAAAGAGCCTAGTTGGAATTTCTTGGGAGATTTTAAGAACAATTTACTTTTGTGTGTGTGTGTGTGCATGTGTACAGGCATTTATTTAAAAATAACTTTTATAGATTGTCTGCAGCTTATGGTTTGAAATATTGTCCTCAGCAGTTCTAAATTCTAGAGTTCTATCTGACTCAAGACATTCCTAGAAATTTGTGAATTCTGGATGGGTGATTGCCACTTGCTGGTACCCTACTGGTTGTTGAAATACATCTTGCATCTCAGCCAGGGCTTCCTCTGAGGGCTTCCTTTTCTTTTCCTGTAATAACTTCTGTAAGCATCTGTCTTTATTTCTTAAACAAAAGGAAAGTCTTTTAAAAGTAATAATATGTTGCTGCATGTGTGCTGGTGTGGAGCTCCCATGCAAACCCATCAGCTTCTGCATCCTGTCTCGTATGGAGCAGTGAAAGACCTGAGTAATGTATGAAAAACCTGAACTTTGTTGAACTTTAGGACTCTTAAAAGCTACAATTAATGGGGAGAAAAACTACTATGTCAAGCCGCTGGGGTCTTCATAGAAGACTGGAGCAGCAGGGTTGTTGTAATAGTTATTTATTGCATGGCTAGATCAGTCTCGAAGGTGAAGAGTTCAAAGGATAACAGTTTGTGCTATTATTCAAAATTCCCCATGTCCCAAGAAGAATCAGCAGTCCCCTCAGCAGCTGCATCATCCATCCATGATATCCAACATTCTCAAAGCAGTGCATTTTAATTCTTTTTTTACCCAATCATCTACAAACATGATTCTACTACTGTCTTTTTGGACCTATCTGGGCCTAACATTGATGTACGAAAGTGGTTGTAATTTCTTTCACAAATTTTACGTACATAGTTCTATCTGTTCTACCCAGGACTGTTAGGAATGCTACATGATGTTTTCGTTATGTTTTGGGCTTAATTAACATTGTAAAAGGTAATGCTACTGAGCTTTAAACTAGGCTTTAGGGATTTTCTTACTGAGTTATACAGTCTCTTACTTGTTTAAGGCACTTAAAATATTCTCTACTTATTTAAAATTAAACTTACATTTCTACCTCATGTCTGTGTGGATTTATGTATTATAGTTTGTCTGAAAGTTTTAATTCAGCCCTCACATTTCTGAGCACTTCTGAGTCTGTGTGAATGGGACCTAGAGGGATTTGCATCCGAAGATTACTAGGACCCCCTTGCCTAAAAAACCATCAACTTTCTTAAACTTGAAAAACTACAACTACAGAGTAAAAACATTCCTTAAAAACCTAGGATAAAGATGAGGGACTTTAGCACAGCTGTGGTCAGGAACGTCCCAATGCCTGGTGTCGGCACTGGTCATGCATTCCTTCCCTTGTGCTGCTAGCCCACAGCATGGCTGGAGCTAGACAGACATGTTCAAGGGGAGAAGTGGATTCTCCTCCTCTTCCAAAGGCCACACGTCCTTTGGCTCCTCTCTCTCTCTCGGCAGTGCTGTGTGTGCAGGGTGGTGCTGCAGACACAGCTCCCTCAGGGCACTGTTGTCTGTGCCCCACCTGCCTGAGCCCATCCCTCACCTCTCCCCAGCTTCTCCTGAGCCTCCTGCCAAGCCAGTGTGCCAGGAACATGGCATTTAGCAGCATGTTCAGGGCTGGGCAGGTCCAAGAGAGCAGCTGCAGGCCATCCCATGGGCTGGTCTCTGGGCCCGTGAGCTGCTGCTCCAGCTCCTCGGGAAGGAAAGCGTCCTCCTGGAGATGACTGGAAGGGTTGAGTCCTTCAGCCAGGAGAAGGAGCATGGAGAGCTGCAGGAGCATGGAGGAGCCCTGGCCGGCCATGGGGCTGATCTGGGACCAGCTGCTGCCTCTGCAGACACTGCTCAGCCCGTGCCCTGGCAACAGCCATGGGCTGGGGACAGTTCCAGCCACCGTGCTGGCCCCAAAGGCTGTGATGTCACAAAAGCACCCCGTCCACTGGCTTGCAAGAGCCTTCTGAAGTCACAGAGACGGCCTGGAACCCATCCGCAGCATGGCACCTGGAATGGAGGGCTGAGTGCCACATCCAGGCTTTCCTTGATCACCTCCCTCCCTGACCTGGGTCACCTGTTCCAAAACCTAATCATACTTTCTGGAAAAAAGGTCTTCCTAATGTCCAGGCAAAACATCCCCTCGCACACCTTAAAACCCCTTTGTTTTGGATCTGCTCTCTTTTGTCCTTGCCCACCTGGCAGAAGTCTGGCACTGACGTGCTGGCTGCAGAAGAGGCTGTGCCAATGAGTGCTGCTCAACTTTACATTTAGAGGGGCTCCTCTCCTGATTCTTTCTATCTGTCCATTAAAGAAGAAAGCAGAAGCTCAGGGAAGACCTGCTGGTTCATGTCACAGATAGTTGGTACAAGAGGAAACAAGAAATAGAGTGGGGAAAAGACTGAGGCTGGAAAGTAGAAGATGATTTGTTCTGGAAGAGCTTTTCTGGAAGCAGAGCCTGCCCTTTGAAGATGCCCTTGGAGCAGCACATGCAAAGCACTTCTAGGATGGGGCTGCTGTGGCACCAGGACAATCTCAAGGCCTTCTCAAGTCCTAGAGCCCTCAAAGCAGAGGAGAATGGCAGTCCAAAGTAACAGAAATTGTGTCTGAATGCTATGATCTGATACATGCATATGTAACAACTGCAGAGAGAGAATGAGCATAGGTAGTCAGCTGAGACACTTCCGAAGACATTTTTTTAGGCAAGCAACCCATGCTTGGATGTAGCTCCACAGTCTGTATCCTCTTGAGAGAAATCATTGACACAGGAGTGTAACGGAGTACAACAGATCCCAATGATGCTGGTATCTGGAGTTGGGATTTGGAGCCCAGTAGTTTTGGGCCAAGATTTAGGAATGGTGCTCAATGAAGTGTGGCCCTGCATGAGACTGCCCAGCAATGGCAGTGATGTGCCCAGGGCTTGTGGCAGCAGCTGCTGGAGCAAGTGTCACTGGCACAGGAGGGACCCTGAGCTGGACACAGAGCCCAGTGGGAGGGATGGAGTTGCCCAAGGCTGGGGCTGTAGGGAGGACGTGCTACGTTTGAAGCCCTGAGCCAGGAAGGGAGCAGGCTATGGAGCTCTGGGAAGCTGTAGGAAGAGTGGCGGAGGGCACTTGGTCTGTTCAGCTGGAGGAGAGGAGTCTGAGGAGAGACCTCATTGCATGTTTATGATTTTCTTAAAAACGGTAGAAACTTAAGGCCAAACTAATCCATGAAACAGTGAGGAGAAGGGGTGTAGTGGATTCACCTTGGCTGGATGCCAAGGTCTATCACTCCCTTTCCCAACCGGACAGGGGAGAGAATATGATGAAGGACAACCAGCAAGGTAAGATAAGGCAGTTTCATTAGAGAAAGAAAGCAATAAGCAAGAATCTGTGCATGCATAAGCTGAGGAAAAATCTCTACTTCCTATTGGCAGCGATGTTCAGACCCTTCCCGTGAAGCAGGACCCAGCATACGTAATAATTTCTCCGGGAGGCAAAGGTTGAGGACACACGAATGCCTCCCCTTCTTCCTTTCTCCTATAGCTTATGTATCTGAGCAAGTCATATGGTATGGAATATCCCTTTGGCTAATTTGGGTTAGTGCTGCTTGGCAGTAGCTGAATCACTGGTCTGTTATCAACACCCATCCAGCTAATAATGCAAAGCACAGCACTATGAGGGCTGTGAACTTTACCTCAGTCAGACTCAGGACAAGGGGCTATACGAATCTCAACTGTCAGTACTACAAGACCATTCCCTCTGCAGTTCATAAGAGCAACTCTGAGGCAGGGCACAGGTGTTTTGTTAGATATTCTTGGAGCAGTGTGATGTATTCCAGGCCTAACCAAATAAAACCTTCAGTCCCCTCTCATACCGTGAGAGCTATTGTAATACCAAGCTGGACTGAAAGCTTTGTTGCTGTGGAGTCAGTTTTATTTCAAAATGGCACAACGGCTTTCTTTTGTGTTTCACGGCGGGGGTGGTGGTTGTGGTTTTTCTGCAGTGAACAGATCAGAGAAAAGATAACTTCTGGACATCACCAAATCCTTTAAAAACCAACCAAACAAAAACACATCCAAAGCAAAAGACTTTTTCATCTATCTAAGAGAGTGAGTTAATTACTAACTCTAGGTATTTTAAGGTGAATTGTTCGTTTGCTTAAGCTGTGGCTGTAGTATCTGATGAAAGAAGGTGTCACATGGAAAATTGTTCCAGCAGTCTCAAATTGTAGAAACTCATGTTTCAGCTAATTTACTTTTTTGGATGTAAATTTGGCAAAAAAGCGTCAACAAAGGCTTTTGTACATTTACTCTGACCAGTGGCTGAAGGACAGCTGGCCAAATCTCATCTTCAAAATGATTTGGATAATGTTGATTAGGAACTGGAAGAGTTAAACCAATTGATTTCACCAGCACTCTCCTTCAATGGTGTCTGTCCTACCTTACATTAAATCAGTAAAGCAGAATCATACAATTTTTTATAATTTCTGGTTGAACAATAAACTGAACCTATAGAAGGTTATTTAATTCTTTCTAATCATCAATTTGAATTAAAAAGGACAATAACTTTTTATGTTGCATTTTCTCTGATCTCTGTTTTAAGTTTACAGACACTTCTCAGGTTCTACCCTTCTAATCCTCAGCAGTGGTTTCATTAACTCTCTTTACTCTGGCATAATGCTCTTGAATGCTTCAGTGTCAATTCCTCTGAAACAGTATGAAGATCCAAGCCTTCAGAAAATAAAGAATTTGGAAGAAATAATCACCCTCTGTCTGGTAGGAATGAGAGGAAAAGGAGTATTGCAGATTTTTAGGCTTCTTTTAAGGAATTTCTTGTAGAAAAGCAATTCTCTAATGAGCAAGTCACTTTGAAGGAAGTCACTTTCCACCTATTTACAGAATTTTTTTGAGACATCAGAGAACATCGATAATGATGACAGTTGATGCTGGATTTAATTGGTACTTGGGCTGCAAAGCCTTCCTAGAGTTTATTCTCCATTATGCTTAAGGAGAAGGTCCATTCATGCATTAAAAATTGATTAAGACAGAAAGGACAAAGAATAGGAAGAAATCATCAGTTTCCAAAGAGAAGACAGTCACAAGCAGGGGAGGTTGGGATCTGCATTGTTCAGCATATGGAGATGTGATCAGACAAGCATGTAAATAGTGAGGGTACCATAGCCTTAGTAACTTCTAAAGCCAACTATAAAAGGTGGGAGAAACCATGACCCTGAATGACAACTTGATGAAACAGCAGAATTACAAAAATTAATTGAAGTATGGCGCTCCTGTCATGTAAGAAGGGACTGCATATATGAGACTCACATTGGCAGAGAGCTGTCTAAAAAGGGGGTCTGTGATAGGCCTGCACAATATGTTTGTGTTTCTTTAGAATATGAGAAAGTATGGGTTCAGAACTTTGAGAATTTGTGATTGCCTGCACAGCTAGTGTAAGCAATCACTTGCAACCACTGACACAGACAGCCTTTAAGCCATTAAGTTTGTTGAAGCTTTTCCAGGCAAAGCCTGGCAAGAGGACTGTTCTTGTCCCTCAATATTCAGAGCTAGACAGTATTTGGAAATAGGATATTTGGCTGCCTCAGTTCTTGTTTGACATAGTACAATGATTTGTATTACTATAGTTAAAGATAGAAGAAAATAGCATTGAGGAATTGTTTAAGAAAGCCAAGATTTCTAAATATCAAAAATTGATTTCCATTTAGTCTTTTTTTTTCTTTTCTTTTTTTTAACTGAATATAAAAAGATTCAGAGATTGAGTGGGCTGCAATCTCTGGAGATCTGTTTCAAATGTTTCCAAGGTTTAACACCCCAAAATAAAGAGACTTGAAGTTGCTTAGGGACAAGGTTGTCATTGGAAGTGTAGGGTGTAGACATACGACAGCTTTGAGGAGAACAGAACATAATGCTTCTCTGAGAAACTATAGACATGCCCCTCTCAAAGGAACATATGTTGCATCTTTTACTCCTGCTGGTGAATTGCTGGTCACACATGAGTCACTTGAGATGGATTAACTGAGAGTTTCATGGCAAAAAAATTGTGCAGTGTAATGCTGCCAGAAAAAAAAAAAAATCACACCAGTGCATAAAAGTAACTAATACAACAGCATAGCAGAGATCAATTACAGTATGAAGTGATTTTTGATGGTTTTGATAGACAAACATTTTGAAAAGACCAAGATAAGCCTGGCAAACACTGAGAATGGAAAATGCTATCTGGAAACAGAAAATACAGACACAAATTTTATAGCAACGGTATCAGGGAGATGGCACATGCCTTCTGCGCCATGAATCTGGTGATGGAGAAGACAACACACACCCATGTGCCCCTAGCTGTTGCAGGTTGCTTTTTAATATAAGTGTCCAGTAGATGTTTCAATGTTCTTTCTGGCTCTGTTCTGTTCCTTTGCATGAGGTGTTTTCTCATTGCTTCATGTGCAGTGAGAGCGCAGTCCAGAAGACAGGATACAGTTCAGTTTTCCCCTTGGAACAGTGTCAGCACTCTCTTGTTTCTGTATCTTCTGTTATGTAAAACTTCTTCCTTTCAGTGCTTAGTGAATGGTTTTGAAATGATGGACCCCATGGCCTGGACAGACGAACTGTTGGCTACATTAAGAACTTTCTGGACAGGTCCAGAGAGTGCTGGTGCATGGTGCCACATCCAGCTGGGGACGGTCACCAGTGGGGTTCTCCAGGGCTCAGTGTAGGAGCTGGTCCTGTTTAATATCCTTGTTGATGATCCGGTCATGAGCACTGAGGGTTCCCTCAGTAAGTTGGTGGATAACACTAAGTTGGATGGGAGTATTGATCTGCTGGAGGGAAGAAGGCACTGCAGAGGGATCTGGACAGTCTGGAGGGATGGGGTGAGAGCAATGGTGTGCGGTTCAACAAATCCAAGCACCAGGATTCAGGCGTGAACGAACCAGTTTCATATGAAACTGGATAGCTTCATGATTTATAAATACAATAGTAAACTGAATTACAGGGTTATATGCTAATCCTACCCTTGAACCATTTGAGGTAAAATATTTACCAATGTCCGTGGCATGTTATAATCAAGGAAAGTGTTAGTATGAATTTATATCTTGAATTGTCGTTTGCGTTTTCTTATTCACTTCTTACTTTAGGAAATGTAGTCTGTGTATTACAACTTAACTGACATTGTATCACTCCTCCTATGATAATTTAAATATTAAAATAGGCTATTCCTTCTTGAGTTACTCTGTGAATGGTGTTTCCAAACTCAGTAATGATTTTTTTAATACTATTGAAGTAACTTCATATAAAATAAAAGGAGGAGTCCTGCATGACCTAAATGAACTGGTGATTGCTAAAAATGCCACAAAGGGTGATGTGTAACAGAACTACTGTAAACTTGAAAGTGGTGATTTTTAAGCGAGGAATGGAAAAGATGACAGGGCATAATAGTAAAGGGACAGATATGGACCCAAAGAAGGCAAGAGAGAGACAAAGAGAAAATGCCAGAGGAATAAGGATGATGAGGACGTGTCCCAGTGTAACAAGGAAAAGTAGTTTCTATTTTTCTCTTGTCTTCCTCCATCCTACTTATCATTCATTCAGCTTTTTTCCCATTTTTCTTCCTTTCTTTTTGTTTTGCATTCAGTTCCTATTCATTATCATACAACATCCACTTACCAAATCCCTTATGCCAAAACCCAGCTCCAGAAAATGCAGAAGCATCTCTGCAATTCCTGCATATGTCTTTTTATGGTTTAATAGAAGTTTAAGATTGGTTTAAAATTAGGGCTAGTGATGACTTGGGACAATAGATAACAAAAATCATCAGATCACTTCCCTGGGGACTGAACACCTGAACTTTATCTTTAAAACAGAGAAAGCTGCCTCTTTTCAGGTGCTAAAACCCCAGTTTTATATTTTGAATTGTTGGGAAAATCTCATCTGCAGAAGGGGTTATCTCTGCTTGAGATGTACAGGTCTTGATTTGTGTGTACAAGCTCAGACATCACAGCTTCGAAAAAAATTACCTTCTCAGAGTGATTCAGATTTTCCTAAATTTATTTAGTCATCTCTCTCCATGATGTAAAATGCTGTGTTGCTTAGTGAGTGCCTCTGGAATTTTTTATCACCTTTCAAAAAAAGAGATGTGATAATCATGGGTGAGAGGGAAGAAATAATAGAAGAAAATCTCCTCAGACTAGATAATAATGAAGATTATATCTCCACAAACTAATAGGATTTCAGCTAAGAATCTGAATAGAACGTGATAAATTTTAAAAGTTAGGCTTTTCCACTGATTTCTAACAAGGTGTAAGAAACTTGTTCTTATAAAATGGGATAAGTATTTTTGGTTCTAATGTTTCAAGCATCACCTGACATGTAAAAATGTTTTAACCTGCATCAAAATACAGCAATAAAAATACAGTTCATAAACATTTCCCTGCAATGAACTGTAATGATAAGTAAGAAATACTAACTGAATTTCTTATAGGTCACTTTACAGCTGCCACTTATCTTGCATTTTTTACCAGATTGTGAGGTTAGTATTTCCTCAGCACCATTTGAAATGGTGCCCTATTACAGCAGTGTAGTTGGGGGAAATCTGCATTAAAGCCTGTAATACATACATGTTTTAAGAAACGTGAAGTAATTACATGAAATAATTTGCATAGCATGACATAGCCCAGCAGTATCAGGACAAGGATAAAATCAAGATTCATATTTTAATAACCTGCACTGTAGCTTGTATTGCCTCAAGCTTAAACACCTGAAGCAGAAAAAAAACACTTTGATTTAATAGAAAATATTTCATAGACCTTGTGCTCCCCTATATTTTAAATGTTCAAAAAAGAAACATTTAATGGTTTTACCACCTAATTTTCTCCCTGACTATAATGTGAGGCTGGCAGCATTTCTATTCTCCTATTGTTCCTTTTCCTGTTTTTGTTCCCATTAAATTATTAAAGTGGACTGCTTATGTATTTATGTAATACATTGCACGAAGGGGTCTCATCTGGATTATAATACTAAACAATAAATCAAAATGACAAAAACAACCAATTTCTAAATGGCAAACGCTTGGATATCTCCAACTTTGTATAAACCCATAAAAGAAGACTTTCAAAGAGATCTGCCTAGAATATTATTATCAGAGGCATGAAAGCAAGCGCAGTTTTTTTGTGAATCAAAGCATCTGAAGTTTTTGCTATGAAGACAGTTTTAAGAGTAGCTTCAGTAAAATCAAGGCTCAAGTTAGGAGACAGGAGTGCAGCTTTGGCAGTAGGAGAATCTGGTTATAAATGAAAGTATACTTTAAACATGATTAGAGAGCTCATGGGAAGAAAAGGCTAAAGAACTATTAATAGTTACTGTAGGTTAATCAATGATGTACTGTTATAAGCAATCTATTAAGGCTGTGATGCACATTATCCATCTTTTTCCAAATCCTTGTGTCACTTATGGATGTGCTTACAGTCATTAGTAACAAGTACTGTTCATATTTGTTCATAAAAGCAGTTAGTGCTCAGTATATTATACACTTCCATTGAAATTATGACTTATTAATGCTTGTTACTCATCCCTTACCTAGACTGATTTCAGATAAGTTGTGCTTTAAATTGAGAAGTCCCAGGCTAAGCCCTGAATTCTGCCTAAATTGCTGAAGAATTTGTATTTTGTGACAGCAAGCAGAGTTTACAAAGATTAAATGAAGTCTAGGTAACACTATTATTAAAGGTTTCTGCCATAGCACTTCCTGCTCTCAGTTGCTACCAGAAGCAAAGCTGTAATACTGAAGTGTTGCACAAAGATAGGAAATAGGAAAATAAATGATGGTGTGGACAAACATTCATTACAGACCAAGTGGAATAAGTGACTTACAGGGTGGAACTGTTCTAATATATTCTGTCAGTGTTTTGTCTTTCACAAAGCTTGAACTTGTTCATTGACTGCTTTGTCCAGCAAACTTCCCTGTATTATTGAAAATATTTTTTCTTAAAATGTAAATATTGTTTTGTTATTCAAACACCTTGTGCTACATATTCTAATTTCCAAGGAAGTTCTCTTGGGCTCACCTCTTCTAGTGTTACCACAGGGGAAGTACTTTTAAACTAGCCAAAATTTCAGTTAGTTTTCAGAGAGGCTCAGAAGGCTGAGGGAGTAGTTTGGGGGTTTTTGAGCTTTGTTGGCAGAGTTGACTGCAGCTTCTGTTGGTGCTGGTTTGTATGTGTCTGAGTACTCATCATTTTTACTGTTTCTCTGGAGTACTAACAGATGGAAAGGACAAAGTCATTCTGCCTTTTGGCAGGGCAGTTGCTCGCCTTCTCTCTTGAATACTGGGTCTTGCTTGCAATCTATTTAAAAATAACAATCCCAAGAACTAAGACAAATCATCTGCTTTTACTTCTCTGTTGCAATGTACATTCCAGCTGTTGAAAGGTTTGACCACTCATGTTTATGCTTCAGAGTAGTAAGTCCTGATACCTTGCTGGGCTTTCTGCACACTGGCAAACCCTGGTGGCATGATCAGCTCTGGAGTGTGACTACAGAGTGCAGTCAATCCACAACATTTGATATTCTTGCTTTCATTGGATAAGTATTTAAAATAATTTTGGAATGTTAATTAACACGTGCCTCATTGTTTCTATTATTGGATATGCTGGTTACATTTCTGTCTTGAGACTATCAAAAGAAAATGATCTCATACAGTACAAATGCCCCCATTTAAAAAGAATGGAAAAGATTCATCACGCGCCGTCTCTCAAATCAGTGAGATTTCATATTGAGAGGAATTTGCCTTTTTAATGTCTTTTCAAAAATAATGCAAAATGTGAGGTGAAGAGAAGAAAGCAGCACGGGTATGCTGATCTGAACTGTGAGCTACTGATCCTGCCCCTGATACTGAAGCTAATTCTGGATGTTCTCGGATAGAGCGTATCCCCAGGGAGGTGGGGGAGGCGATGAACGGATGGACACGGGGCTCACCGGTGTGGATACCGGCAACCGTTCGGTGTTCCCAGCGCAGCCTCGGCGGGGAGCAGGCACGCCAAGAGGCTCAAAGCCAAACACATCGCAGTGGCGGGTGGTCGCGGGGAACCGAGAGCTCCGCGGAGCCCGAGGCACGTCTCCGCTTTTACCCCTCAGGCAAATGGACGCCTCAGGGCGCGAGCGGCGGCACCGCTGCTCTGACGGCACCGCCGCGCAGCGGACGGCACGGGCGACCGTCGCCTCGGCCTCTCCAGCCCAGGGATCCTCCGCGACCACCCCCGGGCACGGCAGGCAGGCGGAGAGGCAAACAAGGAGGCGGCCCGCCGGCCCCCGGCGCCGCTCGGTGTGGAGCGAGGAGCAGGTGGGTCCCGCCGCGTCCCCGCCCCGGCGCCGCTGCCATTGGAGGCGAGCGCTGTCAGTCCCGGGCCGGCCCCGCTCCCCGGCAGGCTGCTCCCGGCGCTGCGGCTCGGCGGCGATGGGAAGCGGCGGCGGAGGGAACAAAGTTTGCCAGGCTCGGGCTCTGGGCTGCCGGCGTCCGTGATGCCCGGGGCGGGGGGCGGTGCCTGAAGGCAGCGGGCAGCCGGGCGGCTGGCACGCCTCGCTGTCTGCTGTCGGCACTGCCATCGCAAACTTTCAGCTATTTGCATGTGCTCAAAGCCAGGATCCTAATTGTCAGCCCTCCCCGCCCCCACCTCTCCTTCTAGGTAGGCGACAAGTATTTTTTATTCTGTGGATGTAGAGAACTTTTTGCATGGAAATTTACTGACTTCGGAGTGGTCTCCGTTTCGGGGAGAGGGGGGAAAGGATTTCTTTTCATCGCAGCTTATTTTTGTTTTCTGGATCACAGGATTTTTTGGAGCTATATGGAGGGATCTCAGGATGGTGTGCACCAGGAAAACCAAAACTTTAGTGTCTACTTGCGTGATTTTGAGTGGAATGACTAACATCGTCTGCCTGCTGTACGTGGGCTGGGTCACCAACTACATTGCCAGTGTTTATGTGAAAGTGCAGGAGCCGATCTCAGAAAAAAAGTTAGAGGAAGACAAAGGGGACACTTTAAGGATTATAGAAAGGCTGGACCATTTGGAAAATGTCATCAAGCAGCACATCCAAGGTACCACCTCACTCCCGCTTGCTTCGCTCTCGCTCCCCTCTCCGCCCGCCGTGTGCAGCTCCATCCCCTCCCGCTGTGTGTCGGCTGTGTGTCGGCCGTGTGTCGGCTGTGTGTGCGTGTGTCGTGTCTGTCGCGATCGGCGGAGCCATCGCCAGCCCGGGAGAGCCGGGGCTGCGGGAGCGTGCGAGATGGCCGGGGAGCCCTCCCGGAGCCCCGCGGGGACCCTGCGGGAGCCGCCCCACCCGCGGGGCTCGGCCTGGGGCCGGAACGAGCGTCAGCTCCCTGCCTGTCTGCGCCTTCCCCACGTAGGGGTCCGCGGAGAGAGCTCGCAGCCGAGACCCGCTTCTCATCTTGCTGTAATCGTCTTTTTTTTTTATTTTTAATTTTTTAAATTTTCCATTTGTTATTTTTCAAAATGGTTTGCTGCTAGTGGAATCCTTGTTCTTCTCCCCGTTTTAAGCCTGTCTCTGCTAATCCGTGCTGAGTCTCTGTCTTCCTTGGGATGATGAAGGTTTTCCCTTAGTGCCGCTGTGGTGCCGCGAGCCTCTCGGGATTTTAACTGGGGCAGTCTCTCTTTGTGTAATGCCTTTTAATTTGGTCGCCGTTTAATGGGTGCCATAGGAGAAGGGTTGAAGAGGGAAGGCACTGGGGGAGAATATGATTATTTCCTGTGAGTTTGGAATTTTACATGATTTTTGCTCTACTGTGGGGTCTTTAGTGTCTTCCTTTATATTTTCATCATCTGCATGGCATCATACCGTCACTCTCTCAGACTGCCAGGTGAATTGGATGTTAAGGAGGCTTGGGGGTAGGTGAGAACCTGTACGAAATCTAGAGGAACCATCTTTCTCTACTTCTGCATAACCTCCACCAAATGCTCAAACCCCAGTTCTAGTCTCTCCTAAATCTGAAAAACAAAAGTTGACCATGTGGTGAAGGATACCTGTCACCAGTGCAAAAAATCTTGTTCACTTCCAGGCAGCTTTGACCAACTGGTCTTCTGGAAATATGAAGCAAAGGGAAGTGAGCAGGGTGGGTAATCCCATATGAGTTGGGCTTCCCTCCTTGCCAATACACATAACTTTGTAGTGCTGTTAAAGGCCAGCTACTTTGCTTTGGCTTGTGTTAATGTCTTTCTAAATATGGCACATCATCATTCATTTTGTATATGCACTCATTTCTCAGATAGTCTTGTCATCTTGCTCAAGGGAGTAAAATACTACTATTTATATTTTTTCCCCCTTTCTGCCTTGAAGAATGCGTTATAGCAGCTTCTTCAAGTTTTAAGTTCTATCATGCAGTCCTTAAGCTTTTCTTGATTCCTGAAATGGATTTTAAAAAGGAAGTGTATTCTTGTCTGTATGCCAGTGGAGTGCACTGTGGAAGCATATACGAAGACAGGGATTTTCCAAAAGGGTCTGTCTAAGAGTGAGATACACAAAGTTAATTGACTTCCCGTATGAGGCTGAAGCATAACTCCTTCAGGTTTGTTGGTGAGAAACTCAAATAGCCTTGTTTATTTTCAAGGAAACTAGCAACTCTCTTCAAGGAAACTAACAACTGTTTTCAAGGAAACTAATCATATTGGTGCCTTCCGTCACTAGTTCTTAAAGTACTAGAAAAAGGTGCACTCAGGGGGGAGTATAGCATGGATTAGAGCATAAGCTTTTTTTTTTTTTTTTGGTGACTATCCATTAGCCAAACCAGATTTTTTTTCCTCAAATAATGCTTCTTTTGAAGTTGAAGAATGTCTTTCAGAATTACCTAAGTGAACAGTTTGGTAATAAGTACTAAAATATTAGGGGGTTAAAAAAAAAAGCTAAATAAATGAATAAAATAAATCACAGGTCCGTAGGTCAAAGTGGATTTTCTGTAATTTTATTTGAAAATAATTATAACTGGGGTTCTCACAGGAGTTCCTGTGGTAGATACTGCAGAATACAGTGTTACTTCAATCAGATCTTGCTTAGAACTGTGAGGTGCTGTGAATTCTGGGTCATAGTGCAAAACTTGCTGAAGTTATTGAAAGAAATATCCCAAATTTGATTTGGTTTGATTTGAACTTGAAGGTCAGCTTTAAGAAATCATATTTTTGAGAGTTGTTGCCAGACAATGAGTAAACCAGCTGCCACAGTGGTTCTAGACGTGGTTATGAAGGTTTAACAGCATTGCAGTTGCTGTTAAACTTATCCTTGGGCCACTGCTTTTTTGTATTGAAGAGAGGTCTCAATAGCTCAGATGTTCTGCAATGCTGAACAGGCATGAAATTAGCACGGGTAATAGAATTACATTCCGTAGGATATCCTGCAAATGCCAGAGAGCTTTAGCTGGTGCATTTTACACATGGGGTTGCACTAATATTTCATTTTAATTTGCTTTCTGATTGAATTGTTTGATTAGATGCCATCTGGGAATTCCTTTAGCATATAAATTGCAATCTTGTGATATTTTATCAAGCGTCCTGGAAATGAGAAGAAATAAGATGTGCCTTCATATAAAACCCTTTTTAAAGTATGTATTTTTAAAAAGACGTTGTCATGGCAAGAAAAGCATCAGTCTCAAAAGAGATTTCCAGCTAAGGGAGGTTCAGAGGGAATCAAAGCTGGTATACCTTGTGTTTGGAATGAACAGTATGGACAGGGAAATCCCAGGCCACAGAAAGAAGAATCCTATGAAGCTAAAGCTCGATGCTGAAACTTGAGCTGACTGAAACCTGGGAATCCTGAGTTCCTGGCCTGTGGCCAGACACAGCTCACGAGATGGTTTTGATCAAGTGACTTTACCTTTTTGCGGTCATGGTGACCTGCAGGATGTTTTGTGGCAGTGTGTTGTGGGATTTTGGTGTTAATTACATCTGAATGCTCCCCTACCAGTACCAAGGAGATTCTCCTCCCCCCCAGCCCAAATCTTCAGTCGGAGGCATATGCTCCATGCTAGCAGGCAGCCCACTGAGAGAAACTTTTAGTTCCCACCTCCCTTGGAGTTTGCAAACAGGATGGTGTCTTTTTTGAGATTAATTGTGTGTATGTGTTTATGTGTATAAAAGAAACTGAGTAAAAGACCAGATGGATAGCTTGATGCAAAATGCAGCCTTTTTCATGGCTGACAGAGGTGTGTGGCACATGGACTGTGTAATAGCACTGAGCTTTATTCCCACAAAAGTATGCCTTAGAGGGCTGAGGTTAACAAGTGTTAAATGGGATTAAAAAAACCTGTTCTATTGAGTTCACAAACACCAAACTGGCTCAAAAAACTCTGAACACTCTCACATTATTAAAATCAATACAAGAGTGCTTCAGACAGATCACAACATATCCTTCATCTTAATAATGCATTATGCATTGGCTCTGACACCAAAAACTTGCCCTAAGTCGTATGTGCAGTTGGAAGATGAGGGGAGTAGGCAGGCTGCTCTTAATCTGACACTTAGTTTGTATCAGTGACAAAGTGAAAAACACCAGCCAAAAGGGAGAAATGTGCTGTTTTCTGCAGCCTCACTTTAGGCCATCATAGTTCACAGTTTAATTTTTCTTGAAAGGCTAAGCTATGATTAAACCCATGTCACTCAAAACACTGCTGCACATCATCCTGTCTTATGATGCAATGTAATTTTAGTAGTTTTCTGTGGGCCTGATATTTCTGACTCTGAAAGATTTTTAGCCTGCTAGCAGCTGCTAACTTTTTCCCAAGGAAAAATTTCTCAAGAAAGTTTCTTCTCAAAACAATCTTGGCAAACAACTATCTTTTCTTAAAGCAATCTTCCTCCAGGTCATGTTTTGCTGTTCCTCTAGTTAACCAATGGGATTAGAGAGGTGTCATTCCTATTCACCAATCATGTTAAGTCTGTATTGGAATACCTTATAAAAGGTAGCAAGAATTAGAAAATAAAGTCTTCTTTTTCTATACTCTTTGCCTTCTGAAATATTTGGAGTCTTTCTGTCTGTCCTACAGCAACAGTTTTCAGCCTTCCTAGTTTTAATCAGATGATGTTTTTGTTGCAGAATTATCTTAAAAGATTATAGACTGTGAAGTCTATGACATTAACTTGCTTCCTTGTCCCCACCCCATTCTTCCTCCCAACCCCTTGGACCAAAACAGAATTACTAAACAGTTAAGACATAGGCTAGATCTAAATTGGAGTGGTAACACGCAGTTCATTTCTGTGAATTAGCTGAATTTTTAGTTAAGGTTAATAGATGGTTACTAAGACATCTGTGTCCTACTAGGACTTTGGTCCTCCATCCTTGCAAGCTGCTACATCTATTCTTATCAGTGGAATATCAGGCACTGTGTGGACTTGGGAAAATTTGTGATAGAAGTGTTGTTTACATTATTTTTCATTCTGCTGCTTAGAATGGTTTGCTGTGTGGATTTACTTGAGCTAATATTAGCTATCCCACAGTTGGATATCTGAATACCCTCTGTGGTCAGCTGGGTGACGGAGAGGTCTCAGTGTGTGATCCATTCAGTCCCCGTGTCAGGTGTTAGGGTGAAATGATTTGTTCCCAGAAACTGCATATTTTGAGCTTGGGAACTAGGTCAACTCACACTCTTAATTTTAGCCTGGGAAAGATCTGGATAAGTAAAAGTCATGTTTCTTATCTACCCTTTACTTCTTGATCTCAAACACGAAGAAGAATGTCTTCTGTCTTTTGCAGCCTGGCTAAGTAACCCTACCTGGGTTTCATAAAGTCAACTCACCAGGATTCAAATGGCCACTCCACCATGTCTCTTACTCCTGAGGTACTTTCCTTATGGGAATAATTAACAACTAAATCCCCCCAGCTTATTTCCCTCAAGCTCGAAAGCAATTAGGCATGTTTATCACTCGTTGCAGCGTATTTATTCTACTGAGAAACAAATGAGCACCAGGCAGCAGCCCTGGGAACGTTCAGCTCTTGCTCCACTGGAGAGGGCTCTGTATTCCCTGTCTCTGTAAAAGCACAGAGATCTGCTATCCCAATGCAGCTAATTGCAGTGGAAGCAACTACTTGCATATTAAGACAGGCAGGATTAATCCCATTATTTTTTCTCTTTAGACTGTGACTTGTCAAGTCATTCTAGATGGCTGCATGTCAGTGCAGATTAATTGGAATTTAGCTCTCATGTTCTTCCATGCTTGGGGATGAGCACACTAAAGAACCCTTAATATAGTTATTTCAACTGGAAGACTTAATTTGCTGTAAATTTTCAAGCAACACTGGAGGTGTAGGTATTTCAAGGACAATCTACTGAAGACTTAATGTTGCTGATTATGTTGACTACACCTTGATAGTATATTCTTAATGTTATTAAATTTTTTTTTGGTGCTTTTAATAGCTTTAGCTCCCTTCTAATTATATTCTTGCTGGTTCCTCCACTGAGGAGTTATGTCACTGGGGTTAGGATGCAGTGCGCAAAACTGAGGTCTGGTAGTTTGGCCTTATTAAAGCAACTGGATTTCACTGCTGCATATTGAATGACTCCTTTCATGATTAAAGTTGTTTTCTTCGGAATGAGGTTTCTCTTTTTTCTGTTTTCCTTATTGTCATCTAGATTGTTCTGTTTCTTCAGGTTTATACAGTGGGAATGTCATGGCAGATTTATTTGAGATTATTTCTTTTGACAGAAACAAGAAAAGTTTTACTTGGCTACAGAGTGGGAGTGAATGATAACTTCGTAGGTGGGAAGGCAATTGACCTGGATTCTGTTTCCTTCAATCATGACAATTTCTGTAGTTCACATAAAAGAAGTCTTCAATGGAAGGTTAAAAAAAATAATCAGGAGCAGAGCTGTGACTTCCATGCCCTCCACAAATTCCCTCCTTGCTAAGCTAGAAAAGTTTGCCTTTTTCTCTGAAAAAGTTCATTTCTGTTGACATTTGTTATCTCTGCATAATGGGACAGCCTCAGTGGAAGGAGGGGGAGGTTTTAGTGCAGAGGGTGGATGGGCTGAGCAGGGACAGAGAGAACTGTTCCGCTTCATTTGTGCCTCTGTGGTGTTACTTTGGGCTACGTTGCTCAGGTTGGCACAAGCAGCCTGCAGCTGTTCAGGGGTTCCAGCTGAGGTCTTTCCTGCCAGCTTGTTATGCTAACTTCAGTACTAATGAGTGATTTTTATCTGTATGACCAGAATAGAGGTAAATACATCTGAAAAGGAACATAAAGCAAGACGTACACACAGCTGCTGGGAGTTGTGTGTAATGTGTGAGATCAGCTTGGTCCTGGACTCTCGCTCTCTCATGGCATCACGTGAGGCAGTTTTTGCCTCTCTCCACCTAACATTGCTCCCTTGCCTGTGACGAGTCACAGAAGCAGTTTACTTTAATTTTGCCTTCAGCAGAAGGGTCTTGTCATCAATGTTACATTGTGAAAATGTGCTTAAGAAAATGTGGAGTGGTGGGATAAGCCAGTATTATCCATCTGAATGTTAAAGACATGATGTGTAAAGAAAATCTATGGTGATTTAAAAAAGCAAATATTGGGCGCAAATCTTGAGACAGTTGTGAAGATGGCTTAGCTGCCTCCTGAGGGTGATGGAGGATCCATGTTTGTCTTTGGAACAGCCCAGGAACTTGATTATCAGCTATTAATATATGAAATGTGGAAAGGTGCACAATGAGACATGAATCCTCTGTAGCGGGTTAATGGCTGTCCTCGTTTCTTGCAGCCATAAGATCATGTTGTCAGTCACACTTGGCCTGGAGATTGAAGGCTGGGCTCTGTGGTATCTTGGGGTTGTCCCTGAGTCCAGAACAGTGAAGTGATTTACTGGTCCACAATTAACAAAATTAATGACGTTTAATTTCTGTCTAATGCACGAGTGAAAACACAACCTTCATGTTGTGAAAACTAACTTCAGTCCTCTGAGGCAAATCCTTTTTCATTCATTTGCTGAATTATTTCCCTTTTAATCATCTCTGGAGGCATCTTTCTGGGCTGCCCTTGGCCTTGCAGTGCTAGCTCTGCAGCCTCTTTAGAAACTCTGAGCTCCTTCCTTTTAGCAACCTGGTCAACGGCCCAGTGCCAAGCTTTTGGAATAGTGTAGACAAATGCTCTGCACAGAAACTGGAATTCTCAGGTACATGAAGCTTAATGCTTTGACTTCATGCTGCTGTTATCTATACCTAAATTTGTCCTACAGTTGTGCAATGCAGATGTGTTCTCTGTGAAACAACATTTTATTTCTCTTTTCTCCACAGTTTTTGTCTGCTCAACTGGTGTTTTGTGACTAAGGTGCTGTATTTACCATGATATCCTCAGTTTTTTGAGAGAAAGGCAGAGATGTTTAGGAGCTGAAACCATGATGATCATTATTACAGTTTCCCAGCACCTCCTTTACTTGGCTTTGAAAATTAACAAATAAGAATATTCTGATTTCTGTTTTAGAATATGAAGGTGGAAGGTCCAAGCTGCTACCTTGAAGTGCTCTGCTTTTAAAATGCCAGCGTGTCTTCTCAAGGGATTCTTGCTATAGTTGTTGCTTCAAGTGTATTTTAAACATGAGATTTTTAAAGTGTATTATTTCTATGGCAACAATGCTGTGGCAGCTGGCAGGAATCCCAGCTCTCCTGTGATCAGTGCCACGTGAATGTATAGTGGAAGCCCTGACTTGGAGCCTTCATCCCTATGGATAAGGTCTGCAGGAGCAGGGCAGAGGAGGGGGATAGAGAGAACTGCCATGGCCCCGCTTTTACTGACTGTTGATGGCAGGTTTGATTGCTGGAGTTGCTCAGAAGAATCAGACACAAGGTCCCTTCTCCCCCCAAGAGGAGCCCAGGGAGTGTGTGAGTCCTGCAGCAGCCAGATGTTGAGGCGTGCTGCAGTAGCCACATCTGTTGTGCAGTGACAAAAATTTGAGGCTGACATGACCCCTGAAGTATGAGATTAGATAGCTCTCCCAACATGCATGTTTTAATTAGCACATCTTAAATAGCACACAACTGCCTAAATCTCTGCTTGTATGCTGAAAATTCAGGAGCTCAGTGACCTTGTGTTAGTAATGTCAGTAGGGGTGTGGAAATCCTGTTTTAGTTTTGGTTTTGACATTTCCTATCTCCTAAATCAAGCCCCATATTTTAAATGTGAATGTTTGAATTTTCCTTTTATTAGAGCTGTCACAAGTGATCTCTGAGAAAATAGGATTTCTATAAGCAGCTTTCTGAAGAGTGTAAGAAAAAGATAGTATTTCTGGGTTTTTTTCTTCATAGACAAATGATCATTCTAGTTGTCATTTTAGGGAGAAAATACAGATTTTTAGACTGTCTTACTTGCTCATATGTAATCGAAATTTAGCTAAAGATATCTTTCATGAATCATCCAACTAATGGAGAGAATTACCTGTCCCTGCTTTCATGGTGGATTCAAAATGCTTTGAAGCTTTTCTTTCTGCGTCAAGTCATGACTTGCCAGAGGCTTTGCAGGAAGATTTGGTATGCTGGAGGTAACTCTTACCTTTTCCAAGCACTGCAGACTCAGTGAGTCTGTACTCATCCATTACAGGATTACCATTTCATTGCAATGAAATTATGGTTGGGGAAAAACTCTTCTGGGATTTCTCTGTGCACAGAATAGAAAGGGCTTGCAGAACTGAGAACAGAATCATTTTAAAAATAATTTTGTTCTGTGTATTTGTCTTTCTCTGAAGAATTTATAAATTTACCAGTTGTATATAGAATGATCATATTATACCAACCTTTCCCTCTTCTACTTGTGCTAACAGGAATATTTTAAGTTGCTCAAGTGAAGGGTGTGGGAGTAGTATGCTGTAATTTCTGTGGAATTTCTGATTGGGTGGTGTGTTCACATTTAACAGTTTGGAGGACAAGGAGGGTCAAGAAGGAAAAAAGTGCAGCAAAAGCTACAGGCTGCACAAGAATACCTGAATGTTTTATCCTTTTCTAGTCGATATGAAATTGCAGTTATTGAGTGTAAACTCTGGATTCTCCGCTGGTTTTATTGAAGCTGGTGCTAGTGAGTTTCCATGGAGTGGAAAGAAGCGATACTCCGTTTCTGATTCTCTTCTGAAAGTCTTTTGCTTTCCTGTCACTCTCAAAACCAATTTCACATCTAGTAGTTTGCTACAAATATTTGCTTGTTAATTAACCCCAAATCTAGCATTCAAAAATTGAAGACTTAAATCTATTCCACTTAGTTCATAGGGATCTTATAAAACATGTGTAGCACCTTTAATGAAGTATGAAATATTTTTTTGCATACAGCCAGACTATCCTAAGCAAAATACTGGGTCTGGAACCAAAATTGTGATGCTATTAGTCTGCAGTATTATATTTGTGTGTTGTTGTTTTGATCCTGCTTTTTGAGAGTTAGAACTCTGTGACTTTACAACATGTCGTCAGCCATAGAGTATTATGACATCATTAAACTTAGATGTAACAGAATGAGATATTTCAAGCTTCTGTTCAGCTAATGTTTTCATGTGGCTGTAAAGCTGTAGAGGTTTAGAATTAGTTTAAAACTGTTAGATGTAAACCAAACAAGCCAGCAATAGAAAAACCCAAACGCAAGTTCCAAAGGGATGTGTGAACTTGTATGCAATGCCGAGAAGACTGGTGAATTTAGGCACTAAAATCAGCAAGACCAGAAAAAGCTACAACAAAATGACAAGAGAAGACTTTGGATACATCATTCCCACTTGCTGCCATTGTAGCAGGAATGCTTTTGGTATAGAAACATTTAAATCTCATTGGTTCATTGTTATTCTTCCTGTAGATGCCATTGTATCAACACACGAGTTTTCAGCACAGCTTATGTCTTTCTTACATAAAAAGACATAATATTTGTTAAAAGCACCTTCACAGTTCTGATTCTACTTCTCTCGTTGAAATACGGAGACAAAATTCTGCATACAAATGAATACAGAAATATTAAATATATCTAAAATATTTTCCATATGATACCCCTCTCTAAAAACATAGTTAAGCTAAGGATCCATATGTCTTTTCTGGAAGGCAGGAAAGGGCCTTCACCATTTCCTAACAGGGGCTTACATGGAAGGGTTTGTAAATGGTAATGCAAGCACCAAGGCAAGAGCTTGGTTAGAGCACATGGGAGTGTGTTTGCAAAATATATCAGTGTGGCAGCAGCAGGAGCAGGCTCCTGCAGCCTGGAACTGTGGAGGGTGGAAGTATTTCCTGAAGAGTGTTGGAATCAGGTATTCAGCCAGTTGTCAGTTCTCTCTGCAGTGAGTAAGTGATAGCTGGTGGCTAGGCTGATTCTTGCCCATTTTGTCTCTTTTCCTGGATGAGTGCAGATGCAGGTGGAATACTGGGCCCCAGAGTGAATGGGGAACCACACCATTGATTTCTTGTTTGAAGAAGTAAGCAGAGGTAAAGCTTTTTATGTGGGCACTGCCAGTTCTTGAGGGTAGGTTTTTAATTGCTCAGCCCTGGATTCTTTTCTTACTTAATTAAGCTGCTCTTGGAGAATTTATGAATTTATGACAGGGTAAAATTCCTTGTTATGAGGAAACTTGGAGACTTGAGAACATGTAAAAGGAAATTCAGTGTTGTGAGAAGCATTCCTCAGCTCCTTGCAGTAACAACATGTCAATATATTTTTGTCTGCTTGACAATATGTAGGAAATGCCTTTGATTTTGTAAAACTGCATGTAATTTCTCAGCATTTCTTTTGATTCTATTGATTAAAGCTTTTCTGCCTGCCTAGAGACATTAAATAGCAAACTATCTGCTAAAAGTGGATTGGCAACCTTCCTGAAAATTAATATTGAAAAAGAAAAGTTTAGCCTAAATATATTTCAAAGACTGTTTCTCTTTGTGTTCTGAGATGAAGAGGAAAACAAAAGCTTCTGTTATGGTCTGGCAAAAGGTCACAGTACCTTGTGAAATACCAGAATCGTCTTCACACTATAGGGAGAGAGATGTTGTCTGTGGCAAAAAAGCAGAGAGGGCCAAGGAAATGTGGTGCAAAAGTGCATTTACAAACACTGTCGCATGTGGCTGTGTGTTCACCACCTGTATCTCTTTTGCAGGGATTTATGGATAAGCAGCCACTCAGTCCAAAGCACCCTCTGGTGTGCCTGCCAGCAGGGAGATAACTACCCTGACTGCAGTCAGTAACTTCATGGGTTAAGTGTAGGTTACAGAGTAATCTCCAAAGTCCAAGTTCTGCTAAAATAATGAGGTGGTAAATACAAAACGGGGGTGATCATGGAGGGTGATATTTTTTTCAGATTATGCCAAGTTCTACTCACCAGTGACCTTCTAATTACTGTTTTTTACAAAGATCTTTGTGTGAGCAGCTTTTGGGCTGTGAGTGGCTGTCCTGAAGTTGGGAACAGAATGCTTACAGGAACAAGAACTCTCAGAATGTTTGAAGTGTTGGGTCAGCCACAGGGAATGTTTCTTGGCAGGTTAAGACAAAAACCTTGTGCATTTAACCTGGTTTTTGTGGCTGGTTTTGTCAGGTAAGAATGCCACGTAACTTCCTTAAAAAATTTGTTCATCCGTCTTAGGGAAAGAAGAAACAGAGAAAAAGAGTTATTCGATGCTCTGCGTGTTGACACAGATTCAGTGGAAGATAATTCTGGATATTTGCTTCTCCAGCAATTGGATTGTCGTTTCTAACTGTCCAGTTAAGACCAAATTTTAAGTAGTAAAGTCATCTCTGAAGGCAGTGTGCATTTACACCCTTTCTGTTACTAAAAAAAAAAAGATATAAGGAGGTCCTGGGAGTGACTGTTCTGTCATGAGATTTTTTTCCTTACCTTAAAAACCTTAAGATACTGATAGATATTAAATTAGTTTTTTTAGACTGCATTCTTACCCCAGAAAGAATGTAACAGAGAGCCCTTGGATTGAGTTCTCAGTCAGTGTGATTGCACTCAAAGTCCTTGCTCTAACATCTTATCTCTGTTGGACTCACATAAATTGCTGTCATGGCCATAGTTCATAGATCTGACGCATTGTGGGGCTGGGGAGGGAGCAGAATGATCTGTGCAGGGCAATATAAAAGGCAGGGACTTGCTCTCTCTGTCCCCTCTACTGCCCCAGGATTGTGCCCTGGATTACCTCTGGGCCATGCTGGGATCATGCACAGGGGCTCTTCTTACCTCCCATCTGTGCAGTTGCTTTTTTTTCTTATCACCACATAGGCACTGGGTCTGAGGCATGAAGATGGACAAGGGAAAGGAGAATCAAAGCATTCACTAGCATAGAAGAGAAAGTAATTATTGTAGGAGTGATGATATAAAAGACCGTGTCAAATTCCAGGCAATGGCAAATATTATGTGTTCCCTGCTGCTTGTCTATTTTTAAGACTCGTGTTGAGCTAGCAACCAGGCTGTTCCTGTGTGTCAGTGAGTGCCATGGCATTGTCTGGCTGTTTTCACAGTGAATGTGGTGCAGAGAATGGGAGGGGTTTAGCCACAATGGCAACTTGTGATAGTGAGAGGGACGACAGGAAAAAAAATGATAAAACAACAATGTAGGATGGAGCAGTTTGGTTTTGCTATATTCAACTAAGAAAAAAGCATAGTTTTGCTTTTAAAATTATTTTTAATGTATCTCTTTTGCTCTCTGTTCAATGTTTATGCCACATTAAGAGTGACTCTGAATTTGCCTTTCTGCTGTTTGATGAGAACAGATGTTATTTTCTCCCAACTTCTTGACACCTGGAACTGTCAAAATTTCCCATGCTCATTCAATTATCATCCAATAAGAAGGATTTATTCAAGCAATTTACCTAGAAGGGCCAATTCAAAATGAGATACCCTTTTTACTGCTATTAAAATAAACTCAAGAAGTCCTGTTTATTTCATAGGAAGGGGTAGCTCTGTCTTTTAGATTAAAAAAAAAAAAGCAATTTTATGAAGTCAACATACACAGCAGGAATAATACTGGGAGTAGAAGGCCCCAGCTGAAGGAACTTACACATTTACATTTACCAACCTTCAGTTCCAGTATTTTAAGGGGAAGTCTTGCACCCCCCTGAAGTGGAGAAACATAATTTTCCTACGAGTCACTATTGGTATTGATACTTGAGGCCTGAGCATCGTGTTTTGGCCACATTCCTTTTCCCAGCCCTGAGCAGGATGTGTTTTCAAGTCATCTCATGCCTAGCAGTGTTTTTGGTTTAGCTTGCCTTTGCAACTCCAAACCCAAAATGTGAACTAAAATGGATTGACTAGAGATACAAAGGAGGTTGCAGTCAAGCAAATAGAATTTGGTTGAAAATTTGAATAGTTTAAACCACTGCAGCAATGCCATGTGGCAGAATGTGCTTGAGGCCCAATTAAGAGCATGATGACCTCTTCCCCTTCTCCCCACCCCTTTAGTTAACTTAATTAATATCTGTTTTCTAGGAGTGGTTCCCCCCCCCCCCCCCCCATTGTCCTTATTATTTAAACCTTGTGCACCTGTGTTGTAATAAGTAAGGAGTTTTCAGTTGATGAACTTTGGGAACTTGCAGATAAAAGTAGTTAGGAAAAGATAAGTTAGGCCATGGGATGTCTGTTAGAAACATGCAGGAGTTCCTATGCTGCCTATTTCTTTGAAAGAGATTTTTGAAAACTAAGTGACTGCTAAAAAGATCTATGCTAAACTCTGTAAGCAGCCAAATTGCAGACAGTACTTATAATGCAACACAGTGTAAGGGGGAATGAAAATTACTTACTCTCTAGCAATTTGATCCACTTTACTAAAAAAACACGGACAGTAAGATTAGTCTCCTCGTGTTCTTGTTATAACTTCTTTTCCAGAAATGTGGAAGCAGCCAGTCAGTCAACACGCTTCCTTTGTACTGCCTCAAGAATGCCATTCTTTAAGAAAGGCTCCAGGGTCTGAGTGCAAGTTATTTCCAGTTCTTCACTTCTGGCAACTTCTTGAATGACTTCGTTTGTGGATGCTTATATTTTAAATTGCGTCTTGAGTGTCCTGACAATATTTTAGACACTTCATCTTGCCTGGCACAAAAAGTGCAGTCAAATCATGAGTGTGAGTTCAAATTAGTAATTATGACAAACACACAGCTGTCAGAGGAGCACAATTCCGGTAAAATGTTTTTTTTTAAAACTTGTAAGTCCCATTTCTGTAGGTCTCTTAGATATGTTTTGAATTTTTTTTTTTCCCGTAAGTTATTTTGGAACCTCCACTGCTTAATCTCCTTTAGTGTGTGCTACCTTGCAAAAAAAAAAAAAAATTACATTGCTTGAGGCGTACCTCAGAATTTTCACACAGGGAGCTGGAGGTAAAACACCAGCTAATAGAAATTCTGAGGAATTCACACAATAGGTTTTTGTTATGATGTAATTGCTTAAAGTTATTACCAGCAATGCTGTCATTAGAAGGAAGAATCAGATACGTACTGGGTTATCTCATAAGCTTTCTTTTTTTTTTATTTCTGAATCTGAATTACTAAGAAAGCAATCCATCTACCTTTCTAGTAGCTTTGGAATCTAGCAGTCAAATTGATGTAATCAGAGGTTAAAAATCTTGGAAATAACTATATCCATATAAGTCTCCTCCAGCTAATAGAGGGAGACACTGTAGGTACTCTCTTGTGCCAGTTGAAAAGATGCATTTATTAATATTCACTGTCAGACAGTGTGCATGTGAAAGAACACTCACCTGCTCCCAGCAATTTCCTGAACATTGCAAAATTTTCAAAAGCACTTGCATTAACTCCAGAACTAAGGCCAAAGGAAAACTGGCATTATCTGCTGTTGTGCTCAGTGGCCTGATTTATTTAATCATGTCCTAGGTCCTTCTTAAGCTTTTGGGAAGAATTTCTGAGCAGAAATGGGACTATTCATTCTGCTGAGATGACTGCCTGATCCTGGTCTGTGCTGCAGCACGTTTCCTTTTCCATCAGCTAAACTGAATTCTGATTGCAGATGGATGAGAAACTGGGACATAGCAAAATTAGCAGCAGTATTAGTAAATGAGACAAAGTGTGCCTTGCTATTTCCAGATATCATGCAGAAGATCATCTGAGCTGAGTGTCCATTTGCTCAGCTTGATGGGATCACGTGTGCTTTTGGAGGCTGTGAGGGGGAAATCGAGCGGCTGTTGGAATTCAGCATCTCTGGGAATGGGACAGTGAAACACCAAGATGGGAGTTCACCACTCCAGTCTTAATTTCAGGAGCCAATTGTCCCATTTTCAAGGCATCAGAGAATGTAAAAATAAGTGAATATGAAACGGGAAATTGCCAGGTTGCATGTGCACGCTTGCAGAGCTTGGGAGTCTCAGTCAGTGGGAAGGGCTGAGCTTTTGACACAGTTCAGGCTTATTTATTACAAGCTTGACAATGTCAAAACATACACAATGTAGGACAGATGAAGTTTTTAATGTCTGAATTCATCACTATCATGTCTTCATCATGTCTGAATTCTGTCACTGTCTGAAGTGATTGATTTTCCTGATTGCTCAGCACGTGTGGTATCCTCCTATAAGAAATTAGTTTTTTACAGCTGCGGATAGCATTCTGGCATTTCTCAGAGCACTGACTTCATCACTTCAGTTAGGCAGTTGATTTTTACATAATCATTTGCCCTTCTACAGGAGCCTGAACTTGAAAACAAATAGTCAGTAAAGTTCTTTGCTACTGAGCAACAGGAGGTAAGGATGGCAGTGAGATCTGGTGATGGCCAAGCTGCAGTTAAGAATTTTGGCATACTGCTCTCTCACATTGGTTTTCTAATTATTCTTAAATTAAAGTCAGCTTTCTGAGACATAAAATATTCTCAGAGTAGTAAACACTGTCTTCAAACTGTATTAAGGTGAAGACAGGCCCCTGAGCCAGTCTGTCGGGAATTATAACATTTATCTGGATTTGCAGTTCTCAGTTTGCAGAAAGCTCTCAGAGATTTCCATTTGGACCTCCATAGCCAGGAGGATCATTATAGCCAGGAGCAGAATCATTATTGCTAATGGGATGATCAGTTACAGGAAAGATGATCAGGTCTGGTGGAAACCTGCCTGTTGGAACAGCTGGGATCCAGAGTAATTCTTTAAGTGAATGGTCCTGCCTCCTTTGGATATTACTGGTGGCTATTCTACCAGCAGGTGGGGATGATTTTTCTTCCATTTTGGTACAGGTGACACGTTGAGCTTGCTGAGCTGATCAATATCCCTAAACAAAAGCTTCAGTGTTTACTGGTCAAGGAGGCTTGTCAAATTCAATCCGTCATTACATTTATGTGGCAAATTGTTTTTGGGATCTATCGTAATCAGCCTGTGTATGAATATTTTTCTGAAACAAAGCACAGAAACTTGACACTGTTTGGGACCCTCTGCAATAAACAGAATGGCTAAAAGAATGCTTGCAGCAGGAAGATAAATGTTGTTGCATTTTTAATAAGTGCATTTTTTTCCTTCCATAATAGAAATTCTGTTGCTGTTTTTGTTGGGAATCTTCTTTGTCAGAGGGCATACTTATCTCCTCTTGTTTAGGCTCAATTTATATGCTAACTGCTTTGGTAAAATGCCAGCTGACCTTGTGATAATTTTGTACGCATTGGAACTAGGGCCCTTGAGGTGCTTGTTTCTGTCACTAGTTTGGATGCTATTCCTTTTCTTGCTTTGCACTGCATGGGGAATACTACCTTGCACTTTTAAATTCATAAAGAAGAAATAAAGATGTGCAAGGGAGGCACTGTGATTCTTTTTGGGAACAGATTTTTATGGTGCAGATGTAGTTTCAATCCCCTTTTTTGGAATTGTTTGCTATTTCAAGGTGGCGGAGCAGGCATATTTGCAGGGTTACCATGTCCAGTTCAGGAAGAAAAAAAAAAAAATTGTGTAGTTTGACCTATTAAGGAAAACTCTGATAGTCCATCAGTTTTTAATGCTGTCAGCTCTGTATTTTGTATTACCTTGGCGAAATTTCTGCTAGCAAGCTTTTGTAGAGTTATGGATTGTCTTGACAAGGACTGAAACTTGTCTCTGAAACAAATCTTATTTCATTTGATGACCACAGAATGGTTACTTTGTAAAGCATATATTTTCTGCGGTTTTCTGTAATGTAATTTAGTGCTGTAGGAAACGTCTCATTCCTTGTTAGGAGAATTCCTTCATTCTGCAAATGAAGTCTGGAAATTTACTGTAGAGGCAACAAAGCCATTAAGAACAGTAGTAGTACTGTACATGAACAAGAACTGCTGTCCATTATGGTGAGCTGATACTTTCACAGTAAAACCCATTTTAATTCATCCCTTAGTAAGAACTGCCTAGCAACTTATTGACAGAAGGCAATAGTTTTTTGGGTTTTTTTCACTTTCATGACATTCTTTACACATAGATTACAAAAAAACCCTCAAACAACAAAACCAAACCGCAACCCTAAAACCAGTGTAATCACTTAAATCTTTCCGTCAAAGAACAATAAAGGCAATTCTGCTAGGTAACTAGGAATGCTTTGTGAATTATTACAAGCTTTAACCACAACACTCTAAGGAACTACAGTTTAAAAATTCTTGAGTTTAACATTAATTTGATAGAGTAATGACAGATGGGAGGGACATAAATAGAAATTGTTATATGTGAATACAAAACCTGTGAAAGCCCACATTTGACAATTTAAAGAATATCTGGTCTTAATGGATGGTATTGATTGGTTTTTCAACCCAGAAGCTCTGTTTAATTATTAATACATCTCTCTCCAGGAATCTCCAGTTTCTAATGTGTGTTCTTCCCTTCCTCCCCCTGCCTATGAAAGCCCTGAAACCCTGGCCCTGGTGCCTTTGCCTGACTAAGCTGGTGTTAACTCAGAGCCGCAGTACAACCTATGGAAGAGCTGGGTTGCCATTTACTCTGTTAACGTCTTAATTTCATTAAGCTTGTGCTAATGGCCTCAGTGCTGTGAACACTTTCCTTCTAATGAAAAGTTTTGAGCTATTGATTCTTAGGCTGACTTTATTGCATGCCATAAGGTACAAACAAAGTCGGGAGGGCCAGCTCTTTGTTCTGCAGGTTTGCTCCAGAAGTACTTCTGGACAGGTCAGAAAAAGGATTCCAAGGTAAGTTGCCTACCCCTAAGTTTCACTGAGTTATAGGTGCTCAGCAATTTTAATGAAGAGGCTTTACTGAGACAGGAGTTTGATAAATGGAAATGAACATTCTGTACATCCGTTTCCTCTTCCACACATAGATTTTCCCATAATGACTCTTTGGAATAAAAGCATCCAAGATTTGTATGTTTGATTGTTCTGATCTTGGGGATATATGTTGCCTTAGATTAACCTCCCAATTGCCTTCTAAAAGTAACTTAATTATTTTTTTTCCATTGTCTTGGAGCTGGAAGTTTTCCAGACAAAATATTATATTTTCTGGATTGCACAGTACTTTACTGTTTTCTTAATCCTAATGACTCATGCAATCCTACTGGCTTGGTCAGTAAAGCCACAGTCAGCATGAGTGACACTGGGATAATCTGCTTCACTATGCATTTTGATAGAAATTAATTCCACCTTGACCCTGCTGTTTTTCCAGACCAATCTGTAGCCTGTTTCTTGACCAATTTTTGAAAACCATGGCTGGGGTAGTTACTGTTGCGTTTTTACGACTACAGAAAAGCCCAAGTGCTTTATTCTGTATATTCCAGATTGTTATGAATGTGTAGTATTTTCTTCTTACAAGTTTTTTGTTTGTTTGTTTGTTTTGCTCAGTCATATAAGAGTAAGAAAATGTGTGTGCAGAACATTAAAATTTATTATGGCAGTCAAATTGATGAGTTCAGCTTATCCCTGTGTGACAGTTAAGATGGAGATGGCAAATGTTAGTTATTCACCTTGGGAAAAATGCATTTATTCCCTTGCAAAAAAAAGTCCAAGTTAAACTTTAAAAAACTTTTTTGTGAAATTACCATCTTGAGAGAGAATTTCAGATTTTCTATATCTTTATTTACTTGTGCAGCTGAGAGGAAGAAGGAAGGAACAAAACCCCCCCAAAAATGTATTTGTACAACAAAACAGAGAAAAACATATACTAGAAGCTTGCTTTCTTCCTAATACATTTACTGATTCAATAGTTTTACTGTGAGAATTTCTAGAATTTTGCCTGAGATTTTTCAGTTGATCCCAACTTAAAGAAAAAAAAAACCCAAAACCACACCAAATCCACAAACTTGGCCAAGAGTCTGCTCTTTTTGACTTGATAAAGGGCAGGATTTATTTTAGAAGGTGTGCTTAGCCTGGGGTTGACTTCTAAATTGAACTTCTGCCTCGAATGCATGGGGCAGGGTTGTTGTTTGTAGCTGGGGAACAGTGCATAGGGCAGTGTTCTGGGCATGACATGTATTTAACTTTTTCCCCGTGATTAGATCTGTGCATGGGGTTCACGAGGACTTGCTGTTGCAGGCAAGTGTTGAATTGAGATCATCAGTAATTAAACTGAGGAATTACCTCAATTTCTCTGTCTTCTGGTGTTGTCCAGAAAGAGGGAAGACAAGAAAGTCTCAGTGCTGCAGAGGGTCTCCTGTTCCTCTGTAGTCTCTTATATTTCTTCCTGGAAGTTTCTGTGAGCCTGAAACCTGCCTTAAGACCAGGTTTTGTGATAATACTCCAGTGACAATTAAATGTACTTGGGTCTATTGCTCATTCCTTGTCAAGTCTGCTCTATGCTGTCCTAAATGGTTTGATTTTGCATGAAAGCATAGAAGATGGGAAAAAGTCATAGAAATGATTAAAAAAATAATTTATTGTTTTCAAAGAAAGAAAAACCAAGAGCTTAATTTTTAAAGGAAGTATATTCTTAAACGTAACTGTTTCTAATTAATTCTGGTATCATTTTGATTGGCAGTTTGGGTGACTTTGTGCCTCACTAACATTTGAATATTTTGCTTCACATGGGTAGCTATCTTGCATGATAATTTTAAAATTGCTCATTTTAAATCAGTGCTTTAGAGGAACTGAAGCAGCAATAGTCTTTCTTCTGCAGAATGACAAAGAGCAGGAGCATGCACAAAGTGGATACTTTCCATAAAGTTGTTCATAGGTCCAGTGTGAGCTCTGCTTACTTTTCTTCCTGCTCAGAGATGCCCTTGTTCATAATGAAAAAGGACTCTGCACTGTATTTAATTGTTTTGCCTTAAACCTTGAGCAGCACTCTGGTTTTCACTTCCTTTCCCTGTTGTCACCATTATAGAGAGTGGGAAGGCATTTAGCTGATGGAAAGTTTGTGTCAAGGCTCTCTGTAAAGGGAGAAGCTCAATTCAGCCCAGCCTAGAACATTTCATTTCTCCATGGAAGCACCTGCTTCTCTGCACAAACAGTAGCGATAACCCACATGCAGATCCCTGCTGTAAAAGGAGCTTAAGCTGACTCCCCCATGTGCAGATATCCACCCTGTAAGTGCTTACAGTCAGATGAAATCAACCCCACTTTAAGGGTTTGTCAGTCTAAATCTCTTGAAATCAATAGAGTTAATTATGTGAGGCTGGCCAGTTTTAAGCTATGTCTTTGAGCAAGCAAAAACCCCTGTTTTTTCTTCTCTGCTGAACTAGTATTTTTTTGTGTCATGTTAGACATTAGCTCCTCTTATGAGGTGCTGTAGCCCTTTTAGCCTGCTGTATCAGCCATAAATGAAGTTAAAATGCACTGTTAAAATAAACTCTGTCCCAAGATGTTTATCTCAGTATTTTAGCATGAATATCATTGTCTGTTGTATTAGTGAATACATACATAAATTCACTGACATACTGGATCTTTGTTTTGGCTGCATCTATAATAATCCCCTGTTTCACTGGTAGTTAAATCTTCATTGTACTGAGCCTTTTTCTTGGGGTGCTCATGCTCATTTAAATCAAACAGCAGACTTAGGATATATTGTGCACAGTTATAGCAATGCTGCAGAATCTCAGTCAGAAACTAATAGATAAGGCAGGAGACTAGTAAGCAAACAAGGTCTTACTCTGCAGACTGGAGATATTAATTTATATATACAAGCTCAGGAAATTATTTCTGCTGCCATTTGGGAATTTCGAGCGACAAGCCATTATGAGCACTAAAAACCAATTTATAGCAGTGCTTCAATTCTAGCTTTTCCTTTAGGCTGCTGCTTCCACTGGGGACTGGCAATATGAGACTGAGTTCTTTTGTTTTGTGCAGATTTCAGTGCAGCATCACAGAGATAACGCATCATAACACACCTTGTAAGGCATGAGTTCTGACTTCTTCTCTTTTTTCCTCTTCATCCTGAAGTATTATAGTAGTGTCAGGGTCAGCTCGGCATACTCTGTTACAAGCCTGCAGTTGGGTTACAGCTTCTCTTACAAAAAAAAATCCCAGTAAAGAAGCAGTTGTGGACAGGAAGGATTTCTTGTGTTTTTTTTCTTTATTGTGGAAGTTTCAGGAACAGGAAGGGTTTTGCCTGTGGTGCAGCCAACCTGCTGCACTTTGTGGCTTGGAGCTGAAGGGCACTTCCCAAAAAAAGAGGATAATTTCTCCTGGTGAGGAAATTACCTTCTCTAGTAGCGTGGGAAAAATGAAAATGGAAAGCACAAGGGAATGAGACCCTTGGCTTCAGTGGGAAGTGGATGTTGGCTGTTACTTGGGTGGTTGCCAGCCTCTGTTTATATAATGGGAAAAGGGAGCCACACACTCTGAAAACAATTTAATTAGACTTGGTTCTCCCGGGCTACTGATCTGGTGGCTTTCACAAACACTAAAGGATTTCTTCATTTCATTAAAAAGTGAAAGCAGGGAAAATAATAAAAATGGGAGCAAAAAGAATACTTTCAAATGCTGCCAGTTAGAAAGAATTTGTAATGTAAAGATGATGGAATGTTTTTATTTTTAAAGGCTTTATCTAAAGTCCAAGAGTTGCAAAAAAAAAAAGTTGAAGTATGAACTGTTTCACAGGTAACCTGAACCTCTCTTAAGGTCATTTTAATATTTTGTGTGTCATCCCTTACCCACTGGAGATCCTAAAGAACATCTGTTCTTCAAGCCAGTGCCATATGCCAGCATTTGAATGTGCATATTGGTTTTTAGGGAGGATAAACCCCCACAAAACAAAGATGAACTAGAAGCAGCTGTGATAGCATAGTTTAAAATTCTTTAAATAGTCTCCAGCTCTCTTGAGATCAAGTGAAAAATAAATTTGAGTCTCCATGGCTGAGGGCATGCTGTACTCAGTGTATTTGGTACCAGAGGCTTTGCTGCTCTGTGTCTGGACTAACCAGACCCATCCTGGTCAGGCTGCCAGGGCCATCCTTGCCCTGCCCATCCAGCCTTGCCCTGTGCTGTACCAGCCTCTTCACAGTCACTTTAGGATTCTCTCTGGTGGCTTTAAGTGCTCATTAAAATCAGTGCAGTGCAGGAAGGGCGGTTCTGGCCGTTCCAGTGCTAGGCTGCCATTTAGGAAGCCTGGGTTTAATGCAGTTCTGTGGGTATGTAAGTGTTCTTCATTTGCAGACAAAACAACCTAATGAGCTCGACTGGGTAATGACAAGATGAATATAAATAGCCCTGTGCTTTAGAATAGCATAATGTTATGCTACTTGTCGAAACTTGTTACCTGTCTTGGCAATGTCACACTACAGGTTGTGATGTGTTTCTGACAGGAGAGAGTCTGAAGGTCACCCGGGTTTCACCTCAGTGCTTTTTTTATTAAATAGTTGCCTTTCATATTTTTCTTCTTATTTCCCTGAGGATACTTTTAAAAGTTTTTTCTGTGTCAAATTAATTTTATTCGGTTTATTTATTTACTTCTAGAATAGCTCAGCATAAAAAGGGCAGATTCAAGGCAAAGAAAAAAAAAGCAAGGAACAGATTATTTCATGTTGTGCACCTTGAAGTTAAATGGACATGTAATTTGAGGCATCAGGCAAATTAAATCTGATTGCTTCCATCCAATTAACTGTAGTTGTATACAAAGAGTTAAACAATTGCTGCTCATTATATGTAAGATACTAATAGGGTGCTTAAGCTGTGTGTGAAGCAACATATATTATCTCATAAAGGAGATTTTTTCTGGTCGTAGGATTTATTCATTATTTAATAAGAATATTTAATTTATGGACATCACAGAATTAATTAATTCAAATTAATTTTAAGGCTCTTCTGTGAGATTTTAAATGTGGCCAGGTGATTGTCCAGTGGTTGCCATCAAAAGTTCAGTCTAAAATTTTTATGAGTTTGCAGCCTTTGACATTTTCAGTACAGAATTAGTTCATGGTGTTCCAAATTCTGAATACCATTAGGTCAGTCACGATAGTTAAGAGTGAACTATATTGTTTAAATTCTACTTCTAATAAGGAGCATTTGTTGAATTGCTTGGTTTGGTGGGGCTGGAGCAGCACAGGCTCTTTCTGAGCTCTGGGTGGAAGAAAGTGGTAGTAAAAGGTTTTTGTCCAGAAATACATTATGCTCTTTGCATATGGCATTAAGAAAGAATACCTACTCTTCACCCATGTGGCCATACATGACAGAATAAAATTGTCCCGAAACATGACAGGGACTCCTGAGAGTATGGTGATACAAGTAAACAGTTCATGTTAAGAAGTTAAAAAGTTAATCTGCACGCTTGGAGCTTTTCTAGGAAAAGCTTGTTGAATTTCCAAATTTTGGTAGACATTGCAAGGCAACAGCTATTTCTGGTTGTTTTGAGGCTGGTAACTGTAGTTTTCTGGGACTTTCCCAGAGCCACTTACCACAAAGTTTTACTTTCTGCTAGCCATAAAAGTTGTTGTTGAAATGAAAGATGTTACCAAGATTCATCAGGAGATATGCAGGGCTCTGACTTTATTGAATTTTTCACCTCAGACAGGCAATGACCGATATACTGACCTTGTCTCATGGGATTTTCTGTAGATTAATGTCTTCTGCCCTCTTCCTCCTGCTTTTGTTCTTCACCCTTCCGGTAAGTCCTGCTGGCTAACTGTCAATGCCTGGAAATATTCATGGATGATAAACCCTTGAAGTTTTTATCCCAGCAGCACCTGAAAAACAAATATGAATTCTGAGTTTCCAACTGATGTTCAAATATAATGAATGCCCCTATGGACAAAGTAAAAGCAGTGCTAGCTTGAAACCCCTGCCCTTTCCAGACCCCTCACTTATTAAACAAGTGCTTGCACCTGCAAGAAAGTATAAGCTGGGAAAATCAGGTTTATTTTGATACTACAGTTTTGGCAAATTGTACAATCAAAACCTTCCTGTTTTCAGAACGGGATTGGGAAGGATGTGGCTTCTCTAAGGAGATAATTCAAAGCCTGAGAGATATGAATATTTTTATGGTATTGATTATAAATGAAGCCAAGGGGAAGAAAGGTATGACTACATATTTTTTTAAAGGAAATTTGATTGCAAAATGTCACCACTAATTCTTACTAACTGAATTGGCACTCTTCTTCTGGTGGCTAAGACTGTCTGCACAAAAATAAAACTCGGGTCCTAATCTTGCTTGTAATAAAACAAATGTCTTCAGTTAGTGTCTGCCAATATTTGGTATTGCTAGAGTGCAAATCAGTTAAATCTCTATATGCTGCAATATCTAGATTATATCCAAGGCTCCAGGCTCTTACTTTAATAACAGTCGGGACTCAGCAAAGACAGTTTTTTTGACCCCTGCATTTTCCTGTCTTTGTGCATGGTCTTATTAGAGTCTGGTCTAACAAGTCTTGCAATTAAAGTATTGCTGTCATCTCCAAAGATTGATCTTTTAATTTGTAGTTTTAAAGCAGTCTCTCTTCATGAAGTGAAAGGAAATTGCATATAAATATGAGTACCTTTTTGTGTAACTGGGACATTGTACAGCACTAAACCTAACAAATACTTCCTGTTGTATAGTCTACATGAATATTTTATTTATGAACATTCACAACAGAATGATCCTGAATTTATTAAGCAGTTAACAATTAAAAGAAATAACTGCAGATTAAATGTAGGTGAAGTGATTTGAATTGTAAAGTAGAAGAAAGAAATTCAAGATAGTATGAAGTTTGAGTTGAGGATCCCTTCCTGTCATGTGCAAACATTGAATTTAGGAGTATAAGTTCATGTTAAATCACATGTAAATTAAGGCCAACACTATACTGTCTTGTCTAGCATCTCTGAATAATGAACAGGGGGAAAAAGAGAATTGTGCAGTAGATCTTCAGTTTGGAATTCCCTTAATTTAAATATCTACTTCTGAATATATCACTGAATGTTCCACTTCTTCTCAGTCTCCTTACATCTGGTTGCCACCACATAAAATTTGTATTTTAACCTAACCCTACTCTACAGGCAATAGAGTGAAACTCTGTTAAATTTAAATGCTTAGCAAATAATTTTGTTTCAACTGGGTACCATGGACTAAATTGAAGGGGGAAATTAAAAACTTAAGTTGTCTATATTGTAAACATTAGTCCATGGAATCATTCCAAATTTTACTGTGAGTGTTGAAACTTGTTATTCAAAATACGTTAACCTATAGGTGTACAGATATATTTTCCACTGTAATGGCATCAGGTGAGACCTTTCTGGAAGCAGCCCAGCCTGGTGGGGAAATGGATCTGGGATGTGAGAGTCTGTCCCTGATGCAGCTCTGGAGCAGAGGGAGTGAAGCTTCCTGCTTTGGGTAGTCATAATTCAAACCTCCAGGACTAATCCGCCTCTCAGTGGGAGATCTTTCTCAGCTGCATTCCAGCTTCAAATCTTATTGTATCAAAAGTAAACTCTGAATCTCAGCAAATGAGGCTGGAAAGTGGAGCATCCTCCTGATCTTAGGGGAAAGATCTGCTGTGGCAGTTTGTATAAAAGTTGCAGTAAACAGAAGCATAACACATCACTCTTACTGCATCTACTCTCCAGAATTTTTATATGAAACATTATTTTGTTTTAAAATTTCCCTTAATTCGGCCAGAATAATATTTTTAAATAAGGACAGGTAAAGAATTAGGACTAGACAAACGTTTGTACTGCAGCCAGGAGCTGCTGACAGATGTAGTGTCAAACATTTTACTCGTTCTTCATTAGAATTTATTAGAAATTTTTTATTCAGTGAAAAATACTATTTCAACCTAACAGTCAGTCTGGGGTGAAAACAAATTATATTTCTGAGTATAAAGAGTGTTTACAGAATAAACAATTACTCTGTGACCCATGTGTAGTTATTACTACCAACCCCATTATATGAAAGGTAGAAAGAGACAGCTTAGATGAGAAAACTGCTCAGTATCTGAAAGGAATTTAACTTGCAAGACTGAGATTGGGGTTTGGTTTCTTGTGTTTCCTTTATTTTTGTTTGTTTCTTTTTGTTGCAAACCCAACAAACAGCAGGGTTTGCCTGTGACAGATACGGCAAGTTTATGAAAAAAATCTTCTGTAGGAATTAACACAGAGGCCTGCAGCAAAATTTTCAAGCAGTGATGTCTCCCATTAAAAGTGATCCCTTTGTCTGGTCTTGGTTTGCTACAAGAGAGTGTATACTGGAGTTTGCTAGTGCTAGGAAGATGTATTTAGTTTGTATTCAACCAGCAATCAATTTCAAGATACAGATGGCTAAAGGACATGTTAATTCAGTGTTATTTGTCAAAAATGTGTACTGTACCATTTTTTTTCAGGCCTGTCTTTGAATTTACTGAGATATTAGGCAACATCTTGAGGGAAAATGATAAAGTTGAGAAGACTTAGTGGTTCATCTCATATAATTGGAATTTATTTAAGGCTCTTCATTTTTTCAGCCAGCTCTGGTAGAGATGTAGCCTTTGGAGGGCATCATGTCTGTTAAATCACCAAGACTTGTGCTCCTTACAAATGAATACACTGGAGCTTTAAAAAGAGAACTGCTCTTTGAAACTGCTGAATAGCCTCATGCACAGGTACTTCTGCTGCATGATCTCTGTACTCTGCTTAAATTATCTTTTAAAAGATTCTAACATTGAATTTCGGTCATCAAGAATTTTTATTCAAGAATGAAAAAAAACTCTTCTGTGTAGTTCAGCAAGTGCTGGATCAGTTCTTAGATATGCCAGTCCTACCACTGACTTCTGGGTTTGCTAGTTATTAGCAAGAAGACTTTTAAGTACCTTGTAGGAAAGTGATAATTAGGAAAAAAGATGTGGAACAATACTGTTTATAAGTCAGATCTCTAACACCTTTTGCAGCCATTCCTGTGGTGAAGCAGATATTTCAGGTTGTTGTGGTTTCGTTGTGGATTTCTTCGAGGCAAGTTGAGTTTTGAGTTCTGACTTTTGGGGATGTTTGATTGCAACAGTGACATTCACACTGAAGGGATAACATTCATACGTATTTTTCTAGTGTTTTGATTTGAAATGTGCCAGTTGTTAGGGAATCATCAATATATTGCCTCTGATATCTTTTCACATGCAAATTTAAATCTCATACTTGTCTGCAGTAATTTGAAAAAGAAAGTCGATATTTGATTTTTCCAAAAGTATTGCTTCCTTTTCTGAATCTGTGTTGAAATTTGATGAAGTCTTTCTCTTTGTGCAGGCTTTCAATTTCTAATGAGAAAAGGTAGGTGAAAAAAGTATTAAATGGAGCAGGCTTCATAGTAGCTATATCATCAGATATCTCTGAGTGGCTTTGAAAATATCCATAAATTCTGTAAGTATATGAGTGGGGTGTTTTTTTGGGTGGGTTTTTTGTTTCCCATTTAAATCTTGGTATTTTTTTTTCCATTATATAATCATTCCATACCACCAATGAAAGTAAATTTAGGATGGGAAGGAGTCATGAAAGCAAAGTATCTTTCACTTTTAGGTAAGACAGGATCCTTGAAAAGGATTCTGACCTCGTTCCTGTTGGGTAACTCCTAGAAAGCCTTTAACAGGTATTAAATATGCACTGCCATAGGCTTGCAGGCTGACTGAAGGGACCATACAGGAAGATTCCTGTCACTTCTGGGTGACAAGCTTTCTTGGCATCTGTCAGTAGCTAGTGCAGCTGTGCTTGCTCTGTCACGTTCAGGTTAGCTGAAAGGAGACAGGGCTGTGTTCTGGAAGAGCAGATTTGGAGGCAGCAGCTGAAGCAGTAATGGTCCCTGACTGCTGTGGAAGTCACTCTGCCTTCAGCAGGGATGGCAGAGCAGAAGCTCTCTCCAGTGCTGAGAAACCCAGGCTCTGTGGGGGTAGCAAGTGTTGGCAGAGGAATGTGGCAAACAGGAGTTTTGAAGGAGAGGACCATGGTTCTCTCAGGAGTAATTGTGAGTTTGGGTTATATTCCTTGGCAGTGAAACTGCCTAGCTGAATTCAGGTGATGCTGGACACTTGGACAGTGTGGAATTGTGCCCTATTTTTGGAGCCGTGATGTTGCTCAGCTGTTAGAGGTGTGGGAAGGAAAGGAGCTGTGTGTGCCCAGGCACAGCACTGACTCTGCTGCCAGTGTCAGGGATGTGTTTGCTCCCACTGTTACCACGTCTGGATGCCTCACATATTTGCGGTGTGTTTATCCTCACAGCTTTCCCCCTGGAATGGGAATGTGCTGTTCACTGCAGTTTTTCTGATGGGGAGCAGAGATGGATAGGGGCAGATGTGTGCCTCTGGGTGTCTGTAAAAGTGCTGCAAATTGAATCTGAGTCTCTGCACTCTGGAGTTGATACATTGCTGTCACATCCCTCCACCTTTGAGCTATCCTGTGTTGTGAAACCATAATCATGCTGAGGTGGGCTTGTTTTGCTATTGCTTTCCAAATCTTCTGCATGTACCTGAGCATTGCTGAAGTACTCTAAGTCAAAGGAATGATTCATGCCAAGGTGAGTTATCTGATTTTCTATTTTTTTGTTGAGAACCTAACCTTGAAATGCACGTTTTACACTGAACTCCTGAGAAATGCTTTTTTGTGAACTTCACAGATTCCTACCAAACTGCAGAACTTCTCTGACTGATGGAATTCTATTTCTTCTGGGATGTAACTTATGTCTTCACCTGCTTTATTTTCCCAGTTGTCAGTTTAGACTTGTATTTGTTTATACCAACTTATAAGATGTTTTGGGAGAGTTTTTTTAATGGGGCTTTAGCTTATTACGATCCTGTAAATGGAGGAAGCTTCTTAAACTAACGTCTGAGCAACCAATCTTCTGCTTGGGTGTGTGAAGCTGCTTCAATATTAAAAAAGGAAAAATATTTCCATAGCAACCTATTAGAAGCACAGAATGTTTTTGCTGTGTAAGGTTTTTGTTGTTGATGTTGTTACACCCTTACAGGGGAGATTTTTGACTGCTGTAACCGAGCCATAAAAAGTAGCCAGTAATAGCACAGCAACATTTTTTTTTTCTATTTAGAACTTCGTTCTGCTTATATACTTTTATAAATAAATGTAAGCTGTTATTAATGAAATTACCTCAGGTTTCTAAAACAGCTACATGTTTTGCCCACATTATCCAGCATTTCTTTTGAGCCCTGATATACCGGAATCAACAAACCTGCAGAGCAGAAGATGAGAGAGCAAAAGGAAGTTAACCATCATGTACCATGGGTGTGTTTAAACAGCTGTATGAACTACTTTCCATCTCCCCGAAGAAGAACCATGGCATTTATTTTCATCAGGGGGTGGATGTGCACCACTGTACCTATGCTAGAGTGGCTCAGGATAATGGACTGAGCCTAAATATTCAGCTTCTGCTTTGGTTACATAAGGAAGTTGCACATTCCCTCCCAGGGCAGCCCTGTTCAGTCCTTTTCATGTAGTGTTCCAGGTCATTTCCAGTCATTATGGGTGGGCAGTAATAACAAGGAAGGCTCTGGACTTTTCCAGTCATGCTTTTTTATGTTGCCAGATTAAATAAAGTCAGCAACATGAGTGCACTTGGCTTCATAAGTAGAGTGACAAAACACTGCTGCTCCTGAGTAGCTCCTTGTTTCACCACCATGTTGGCTGGGATTCCTGATGCATGATGAAGAATTTCTTTTGCTGCCTGGTGGGCTGAAGGCTGGGAGGGAGGGGAGGTTTCAGGCTGCTCAGGCTTTCTTTTTGGTTGTTGTTGTTATTATTATTGTTATGATTATATGCATTTCATTCTCTTCTGGGTAATGANTGGGTTTTTTAAACATCTTTACTGAGAAAGTCCATATCTTCTCTTCGTTGTCTCTTGCTTGTTTCCCTATTAAGAAATCCTTTGTTTCCTGTCTTGCACCTCTACAGTGTCCCAGACCCAGGATCCCTGCACTGACTGGATTTACATCTCTTTGCATCCATAGAGGTTTAGTTGTGGACTTGGCAGTATGTTAGGTTTGGCTCAATCTAATGTTTTTTTACAATCTAGATAATATGAGGGAATAATGAAGAAACAGAAGAGGTAGTATGTAACTTAAAAGCTTGATTTGTTTCAAAAGATACACAAAATGGCATTTTTTTGGCTTAAAGAAATTATTTCTTTGTACATTCATCTTACTTTGGTAGAAATTCCTGGAATACTTGAATTTTGCCCCAGGACTTTGCAGCTGACTTCTCTGCTGCCCTCTAACCCTTTTACCATTGTAAAACATAATAACTTTGAGTAAATAGATAGTGAGTGGTGTCTCAGGAAAGAGTTAATTGAAGAAGTGGGGCCACAGAGGCCTTCCTGTGGTGAAGGAACTGATTAACAAAGAGAATTAGAGGGTAGGGAGTGCTGCCCTAATTCTGTCACTTCCATGTTATGATTATATGGAAGACTTGCTCGTTTAGTTCAAACTGATTTTTTTTTTTTATTTGATGTCACTATTTTTTTAATTAAAAATGCTAAAGGGAAGTTCAGAACAGTTGGATTCACTGCATGGGAATGTGACTGTTTTGCACCAATTTACTCAGTGCCACTAAAAGGTTATTAATTTGGGTTATGCACATCTCTGTAGATTCACAGGCTGGTATATTTTGAGATTGATACAGGAAATCCATACTTGTTACTGCTTAGCTTGGCTGTAATGTCACACCACTGGGATCAACCAAGTGACACCACTTCACATTTGTATTTGGCTTAGGAAAGCTGTGATGATTGTGGAGGCTGCTAATGTAGCAATAATAGTGTGGTGCTTGCATCCTGACTGCTGTTTGTATACTGGTATGACCAACAAGATGCATGCATTGATTAAATTTAGGATGTGATTTGGAGATTGTTACTGAGTTTATGTGAAAAACTATTTGCAAACTGCAGGAATTTGGTTGTATATAAGCTGCTTTCCTGAACCTTGTTGAGAGGGGGCCTTCAGGCTGAGAGAGATGGCTCTGCACTTGGTCAATTGGTGAACCTCCAGCTTAACTCAGCTGCTGTTGGCTCTTGTGGGATTGGTGTCCAAAGGCCTTTTTGAAGAGTTGTCAGTTTAGCTGGCAGGTGTTTGTTCTGCAGTGGTGTTATCTCTGGGCACTGCTGATCCCTATTTCAAAATAGCTGTGACACCAGTAAGCACTGAGACTAACATTTCTGAGAGTAAATTCAAATAGCTTGATCCTAAAGGCTGCACTACATCAAAGGAAAACCTGACTTCTGGTAGCTTACTAAATGGCTGCCATGCCCCAGAACTCCATAATCCATGGTTCAGTGGTCATCTCCCACTTATTTGTGAGGCTGCTTCCACCAGAAATCCTGGTATCCTCAAACTTCCGTTAACATTGTGGCATTCTGGGAAACATCTTTTCTTAGTTCTGAAATAAGAGTTTACTTTCTCATCTTTTTAATCTGAAGATTTGTGTTTTTTCTTACCAACTCTTCTCTCATGGTAACTTATTACCAACAGATTTCTTTCATTATCCTTTTTAGCACTGGAGTAATTTGCTACTAATAAGCTGCACCTTATAGCTAGAATATGTCTCTGTGGCTGAAACCACAGGTCATAGAGGAATATTGAAATTAAAATGCAGTCAAAGCTTTGTTCCTCTCCGAAGATATTTTACTCATATGTTTTGAGCACATTAGTTTTTCAAGGTGTTATTCTCCTTTTATGCTGCCTTTCAAGGCAGGGAAAATGTGTCAAAATTGAGTAGACTATGTACAGACATAATGTCAAAAAATGGCATTGCTCTGTAGATTAAGCACTTGAACTTCATCCTGTGGTGAAATGCATATTTAGTGTGATTTGGTGTGAACAGAAACCAATTTTCATGGCTTTGCAGTTCAGTTAGTGTAGCATTTCGTTACAGTGACTAGGAACCTTCTGCCGTTTTCCCTCTGAGTTAAATCCAGACTCTTCTAAGGCTCAAAGTAATGTGTACTTTTTCTTGTTTTATCTTTACTCTTAGGATTTGCTAATACTCCCACAGCTGCTTTTCATGTCATTCTGTTTTTCTCAGAGGTATCCAGGCAATTCCCATTTTCTTTCTCTTTCCTCTGAAGAATTTCAAAGATCCAAAAACAGAACCCTGAAGACTGGCTCCAGAGATGACAGAAAGACTCTGTTCAGGTTTGCGTATGTGTTATGCCATGGACTCTTAAAATCTGCCATAGATTTTAAAGTCCTTAATCTTTCTGCCTGAAATCCCCACCTGTATAATTTTGGCTTGTTTCATGAAAGAATGCTAAATTCTTATGTGACATCCTGGAGGGACTCACTGGTGTGCCATTCCTCTGGTTAGCTCCTGCCTCTTCTCTCAGTTCTGTTTCATGCTGCCACTCAGACCCTTCAAGTCTTCTGGCGGCTCAGAGGTCTGTTAAATCTGGTTCTGGTTGGAAATGAGCAGGAAACCTGTAATGACTAAATAGGATTTTGCTGCATGCTACAGGCAGCTCTCTTTGTGGTCATCAGGAGCTGTGTTATGACTGTACTGGAGAGTGAGAGAGTTTATTTATAATTACAAAGTCTAGTATGCAAATATTGATTCACCTACAATAAAAAAAAAAAGTCTTTTAGATTTTGAGAAAGAATCCTCAAGAGCCCCATCATGAATGTGTTAATGCATTTTGTAGGAGTGTTCCTGCAGCATATCCCACCCCCAAATGAGAGGCATGCCAGGTTGTTTTTCATGCCTGTCAGTTACTGGAATGTAACAGATGTGAAACTCGAAGGCACACTGCTGTGAGCAGCTCCTGTCCTGACCTGTGTTAGTTAATAATACTGTGGCTTCCACAGGTGTGGGAAAATGTGTAGAGCACCAGCAGCACAGGGAAGTATCTAAAAAAAGCAATGCTGTGTGTTTCAGATGTGCCAAAGATTGGAGATACTTGAATCCTGGCTCACCCCCTGTAGCTTGAATTGATATAAACAATATTTTCAGGCATAATTTTTTTACTTTTAACAGAACCTAATTACAAAATTGTGCTCCAGGCATCTCTTCTGTCAAGCAAAACGTGTGTGTGAGTCAATTGTATGTTTCCATAAAACAGTACAAGTACTCCTCTCCTACTCAAAATAGCTTTTAAACAACCTGTGTGAGAGAGAATTATGGATTTGAATATTTATATATATATTGAGTAGCAAAGTTATTTGGCTTGATACCAAGTCTCACCTAATTCTGAAAGGTTTATCCAAAGCTCCTGCCTGTTTTCTTGTCTGTGCTGTGTAACTCAGGACAGGCAGAATCCAGCTTCTGGAATGGACAGCACCTCGAACAAGTGAGAGATGGAGAACTTGAGATGTTGAGTTTTGTCCTACAAAGTCCAGTAACACGTACTGAAATTGAGATCGATCTTTCTCCCACTCGGTGATGAGACGGCTTTTCTGTGGGGCAGTAGATACATGGATGTTAAAGAAGGTGAGCTGGCCAGCAGCAGATCTTGGTGTCAGAGTGCAGAGCTTTTCCTCTGATGCTTTTTGCTTAGTTGCACGCTCCTGAGACATACAAACCAATGCAAGCTGAGGATATCATAGGCATTCTTTGTTCTTAATGCTTTTTAAATCAATCAGTTGCTTGAAACACTTCTGTGGTTTAAGGTGAATGGTCAGTTATTGTAGAATTTTATAGCAGCTTTAACTAAAAACTTGACAAAGTCATATTTCATTACCCCTTCATTTCAGTAAACAGAGCAATTGCTGACATCTCTTGAGGAAGCAGCATGTGTTTTTTCTTTTCCCCATTGTGGATTTGGAAGGGTTCACTTCCTCATCATCTGTGGTGTGTCAACATGAACCCAAACTCCTCCCCATTGCTTGTCTCCTTTGGAAACTTTGCCTACACAGTGGGCATCATTTGTCTCTGTCCTAATTCCCTTCTGACTGTTAATGCAACAGGAACATTTGCAAAGAATAAATCTTTTCAGTGTATTGACAAAGCTGCTTCTGTAATTGTGTTAGCTGAAGCAGACGATGAGCTGAAATCCTTTCTGAATTAGGGTTTATGTAACTCTAACCCAATTCCTGGCTAAGCCTTGCAGCTTGATCCAGAACAGTGAGCACTGACAGCTCCTGGGTTTTGCTGCAGTCTGAAATGTATGCCTAACACATCAAAGCCGGAATTGGTCAGTCTGCTTTTTCAGCTTGGGTCTGTCTACAGTCATTCTCCTGTGGCAGTGTCACCTGGAAAAGGAGGAGAAAAGGCTCAGCTGTAGCCAGGGGTGCAGTCATTTCCCAGTGGAACAGTTTGGGGTGCGAGGAGGAAGCCAAAGGAATGTGCTTGACTGTTGGAGCAAATCGGTTGTTGCTGTTTCCAGAACCTCCATGTAGATAGGCCAAGCTGGCCTGGAAAAGAAAGCACAGCCCACTCCAATATGCTTTTGTCTGAAAGCTTTTCCTGTGAGCACAGGGTGGCTGCGAGGAAGGAAGGATGGAGGAGTCTCACCTATCACAGGGTCTTTTACAGACTTAGGAGTGAGGGAATGCCTTCCATCTTTCACTTCCTTTAGCTCTCCACTGCTGCATTCTTTCACCATTGTGTTGGTTGGAAAATGGTGAAAAGCAATGGAGCAGTGGCGTAGATAAAGAGCTGGAAATTCTGTGTGTTCTTGTGTAACTTTATTTATGGTGTATTATGGAGTGAAGGCACAACCAAGTTCACTGGAAGCCATAATTACACCATGTTTCAAAACAAGACTGGGATCAAAAAAAGTCCTCCCAGACCTTCACTGGATATTAGAAAGGAGGAATTGGTTGATGACACCAAAATCTCAATGGGAGTGAAAACCAGTAGTACATATTATACAAATTATTCGAGTTGTGTGCTGGATAAAGATATTTAATAAGAGGCAAAAAAAATGTTTTACAAAGGCAATCCTGACAGTCTGTGCTCTTCTGCATTTTGTAGACTTTGACATGTGTAATTTTTTGAAAAAAATAATTTTAAATGATGAGGCCATTTTAGTTTTCAACATCTGTAAAGGATTAGTATTCAGAATATTGGATTCTTCTTACTGCATTTATTTGTAAATAGTACATAATGGACTTTGAAGTTAGAGCAAAAAAGGAACTTTGTGCAAAACAGGTGATATTTTTCTTGCCAGACGTTAAACTTTTTTCAGTTTCAGACCATGAAAATTTCAGTACAAAGAAAAAAATAATTGACCTATTCAGCTTCTATAAAATTTTTAGCACACATCCAGTGGCATTAGATTTTCACAAAATTTCTGGTAAGTAATTAGTAAGATGAAAATTAGCTTATTTTTTCACTCAAATAATATTTGACTCTGAACGGAAGATTAGTGAGCTCCCAAAAGCTTCCACAGTCTGCATTTGAAGACTAGTAGTAAATTCCCCATTGGATTATGACTGGTAGTTTTCCAGCTTCTGAGGAAAGAGGGGATTAATTGAAAATGTCAAGTTGGGTTTGTTGGATTTTTGATGGGGCGGTGGGAAGAGTGACAGGGCCTTTTTTCTTTCCTTCCACAATTTCAGAGGTGAGAGTCTTTCCAGATATGATGAGTATAATTTGGAGCTGTGTTCAAACTGATCCTTGAGATTTGCATGCATAAAAGATTTTTTCAGAAGTCATTAAGAAGTCTTTGGAGCTGGATGGGATTGTCATGAGAATTAAACTGGCCATACTAGGCAGCACCTACTGTCAAGATATGGCTCAGGGAGAAAATGGAAGGGAAAACTCCATCTGGACTCCTGAACAGTTTAATCATGTGGTGACTGAATCTGTGAGCTTGGTGACTGACTTTGAGCTTGAACTTTCATGATGTTTTGTGATACACATTAGGAAAAATATTTGTAAATTCACATTGAAGGCTTAAAGAAGGGATGTATGGTTAAATTTTTTTAAACCTGTTTTTTATTTATTAGATATTCTGAATTAATTACTCTGTAATCTTTTTGGCTTGCTGAAAAGCTGACTGCCTCAGATTTTGAGTTGCTAAAAGAAGTGCTGTAAGCATGTTTCCCGAAGGTTTACAGCAGGGTTAGATAAAATACAGCCAGTCTTGGACAGGGCTGAGTCAATCCTTGTTTAGAGTGTCGCTGGACACTGACAACAGAATGTCTGAGTTAATACATGGAGCTGCAGCTCTATTCCAGCTCTAAACCTGATAGTCTCTCCTTATTGTTTTGACAAAGATTATTGAATTCCATATTCAACCTTTTCTCTATTTGCAGTTTTTTACTTTGCTAATCTAATGTGATGGTGTGAAAAAATGTACTGCTTCTTTTTTTAAAACTTCTTGGGGCTTCGTACCTTTTACCTGCTGGGTAAACAGCTAGAAAACAACTCTTTGTTGCTTTGTTGCTTTTCAATTTCACATCAATTTTCATCATGTTACACACAGATTCATATTTAATATATAATACACCTATATATTATATATGTCTAAATATTTACATAGAATTTTAATACATATATTGCATGATTGTTGCAACATACAGATATTAGATTATATTAATATAAACTTTTTTCAATAATATGGACGTTTTTGTCATGCATTTCCTTGCATTTCTTTTCATCTGTAGAGATGTATACATAATTTCTATGAATAATGACAACTTTTATGCATCTCTACTCTTGAGTTGTTCTGTAGAGAGTATCCAGAAAAATTATCATCTATATGGAGTATTTCCCGATAGTAATTTACTCTGTAGTGTGTAGCCTGCTGGGACTTATTATGCAAATGCTATATTTGTTGGCTCAACCCTGTATTTTTCTGAAAGAATGTTTTTTTCATTGCTTTGAGGGGGGGAAAAAAAGTTTTGACAAGGTCAGTAATAACTCCTTCCCTCACCTATTATCCCTGTCCTTCTCTTTCAAAAAATTAAAGGAGGTTACCTCCTGTTGGTTGTATAAATGTGTCCTAATTGCTTCATGTCAGTAAAGGCACTAAATGCCTACATGCAGACAGAATATAACACTAGCTGTGAGGATAAAAAAAACCCTGCTGAGGTAGCCCTGAATTTGAAAACAACTTTGGAGTTCTTGTTCTAAGGTCTGATGTTTCATCCCATAGCAGCAGTCAGCTGGAGACAGAAACATGGGGAGCTGAGGCATAGTTAGATCCATGTCCTTTGGTCATGTGCACTGTTTTGTCTTGCAGCAGAGACATCTGAAGTACAGAAGGAGATGCTGCTGATGAAATGGGAGACTAAGAAAAGTTGCTATCTTCCAATATTTTTGAATTACAAAATATGTGGAGTAATGCTGCTCAAGCATATGTTCTAGGCAACCAATGAGTCTTAAAATTACTCTAAAAACAAAGTTACCCTAAACCATGAGACTTTTCCTTTCTGAAAATTCTGAGTTTCATAATAATTCCTTATTATCAGTTTTTAATTTCAAGCTGAGGAGCTTGACAGCAGCTGTTTCAAGTAAACACAATTACTGTGATCTTGGCATTTTTTTGTGGCTTCATTATACTTCAAATTCATTCATGACTTCTGTATTGTCAAAAGGATTTTGTAGAACTCACTCTTTTCACAATATATCCACACACAGGACAAATGCATTCTGTTTGTAAATTCACAACTCTGTAGCGCAGGCACAATTCCTGTTTGTAAAAGTGCTTTGTGCTGCTTAAGTGATGTATAAATGCCCAGAGATTTTTTTAATCTCTCTGTATGTATTTGAGTGTGATCTTTGGCCCCTGGAACCAGTGACAGAGCAGCCCCTGGGTTTGCCAGGCAAGTCTGAGATTGTCATTGTGCCTCAGTTGTGCAATGGCCCCTGCCAGGTGGGGACGGCAGGAACAGGGCTGGCACAGAGACTCAGTGTCAGAGCCTGAGCCAGGTGAATGCGGCCGGCTTCAGCTCCCTGCTCAGGCTGGTGTATGGCTGGGTGCTGCAGTGTGGGAAATACTAAAAGTAAGAAGACTTTCAGAAAGCTGTGAAAGCAGCCCCCAAAAACAGCAGAAGAACTTAGAATTAGCTGCAGCTACAAAGCTTGAAAGTAGGAAAAGTTACAATAGTACAGCCAGCAAGGACACGAAACAATAGTTTGAGTTTCAGGTTTGGCTAGGATAGACCTTAAGACTGCAGAAAAATAAGCCTAGCAAGATAGTAGAAGTTTTAAGCTTAATAAGAGTATGGTGTTTTAAGCTTAATAAGAGTATTAATGGAAAGCAAGCAAGCATACAAGCAAACATTGTTTGAAGCAGGTGTATGTGTGGTTTTAGTGATTGGCTAGAACAATTGTCTGTAAACTTTAGCAATATGGTATTGGCTAGAAAGTTTTTAAAATACCCTGTAACAAAGAAATCTTTGGCTGCTGTGGGCAGGGTGTGAACTGTTGCCATCTTTCAATTGTCTCAAACCCTGTTGGCAGATTGTTGGCGAGTCTTTCCTGCCTTGGGATAAAACAACCCAGTGGTATCTCTTCAGCAGCTCTTGTCTGTTGGTACTTGGAATTGAAAATGCAAATCGTGGAGCATCTTCTGGATGAAGTGGAACGTTGTAAAAGCAGTATTTTAAGTCTATGATGACAAGAGGCCAATCTCTTGGGATCATGGAGAGAGAAGGATGTCCTGATCGGGGAGGTATGAGACTGAATGCCACAATAAAAGTTCAAGGAACGTGGTCCTGTCCCATTCTTGCAAACCTCCAACATACTGCAGTGCCCACCAGAAGGGACAGACGGGTCCCATGGCTGCCACCCCAGCTGCACTGGCAGCTCAGTTTCTGCAGAGCACTGCAAACAGAGGTGCCAGGGCTGTCCCTGGTCTGGCACTCTGCTCACCCAGGGCATCCTTTCCAAGGAACAAATCCCTCCTGCCTCAGGAGTCAGTCCAATTACTGCTTTGGCTCCCCTGAGCTCTGCCTTTGTGAAAAGGGAAGGTGAGGGAGGGACGATGAAAGCTTACTGCATAGTTTGGTTTATTTCTTACTGCTTTTGGTCATGAGTGGCACTAAATGGAGTGACATGAGTAATTTTCTTTTGGAAATACTGATAACCTTCAAGTTGTCAGTGTTATCTATAATCCCCTCACCTTTTTCTGGTTTTAAGCCTCTTGCTCTCCTTTTCTGTCTGATTGTATGAGGCATTCCGGGGCTTTAATAAGACTGCTTAGAAAGCTTTGTGTCTGTCACTTCCTTCATGTGGCAAACAAGTCTTCTCATTGTATTAGCCAGCTTTTCATAAATGAATATTGCTTAGTTTGGCCACGAGGGTGCTTCTTGCTTTCCAATGGCGGACAACATCTTTTAAAATACACTTTTTTTTTTTCTTTAAAGGTGTTACAAAACGACTGTATAGCAGAGAATAGATTTGAGATCTGAAAAGGAACTAATTTTTTCCTTCTGTGGTTTCTTGCACTTACTTCAGGCAGGTGTATGGAGGATATTGAGAACAGGAGGAGCAAGTTAAAAACTGGCAATAATGAACAGGCCATGTAATATTCCTCTTTCTGCTCACTTAATTATTTAAAAGTATGCTAAAAATTCCATGTATGACAGAAAAAAGATGTACGCACTTTTATGCTGCTGGAAAGAAAAAGTTTTGCATTGAACTAGAGTAGGAGTGAAGGAAAACAAGAGCACATTGTGTTTGGGGGGAAAATCAGACAAGTTCTCTTTAGCCGTGTTATTTTTCAGACCTTGTGTACTGGAGGATTGGAGAATGGTTTTCTGAGGGATCTGCTGCAAAAGATTACTGGTACACACATCTCTAGAGTTAGAAAGACAAAGGGAATATGATATATTTTTTTGTTGCACTGAGATTGAGAGCCTACGTCTCCTCTGCTATGCAACTCTTGTTTGATTTTACCTGGAAAACAGGGTCAGTATCACCAATTCCAGGAACATTTTGTGATGTTACATTAATGTAAAGCTGTTGGAATATAATTCTGCTTGGTAATATCCAAATGATACAGCACAGATGAGATGTGAAGAATAAGGCCCAGAAATTTCATGAAATTTTGAAAATATTAATAAGAAAATCTGTTCAGAAATCTCAGAGTTAGCTATATGAGAGAACAGTACTGAATTGTAAGTCAAATTTAGGCAGTGTGAATTGATGTAGCTTCACAAAGACAGATGAGGTTAAAGTAGTCCTTAATTTTTGCACTGGTATATAAAAAATTAGGCAAATTGACAACATCTAACTTTCTAAGAATATCACCAAAGCAAGTACAGATGTGGCATCAACAGTATTGTCAAAGTAGCTAAATTTTGAGCAGTGTTACTTTGAATCTTTAGTATATTATGCCAGAAGCCAAGACCTGCAGCAAGATCTTCTTTTTCCTTAGCCTCTGAAAACACAGCTTTCCTGTGAAGTGCTTTAAGGGAGATCACCATAGTGTTTCTACTGTAAATTGTCTTTTAACATTCTGATCAGAGACAAAACAATGTTGCTCCCTAGCTCATATTTGTACCTACTTCTTGAGGTGTAAAAATGCTAAACCAGAATGAGATCTGAGGGAACACTAAACCTGGACTTTTCTGTGAGCAATAAAGCAAACTGTAGAATATTGAAGTTAGATGTGCTGTGAACACAAGGCTACCAAAAGGAAAAGAATCCTCATTTGGAGCCAGTGGCAGCAAAGGTCCCCATATGTTACAGTGATGCCCTATAACTGTGCCAATTTCATTGCCTTCTCTACATTAACATGAATTAAAATGAATTAACAGTGGCTCAGGTCTTCAGTTTCTTTTAGAGACAGAAATCGGAGAGCCCTTTTCATGGATGTGCTGTATTCAGTTAGGCTGAAGCCAAAGTGGATCAAGAAGAGATATGGAAGAGAAAAGCAAACAGAAGGAAAATGGGGATGTTGCTGGAGATGATGACCATTCAGTCAAAAATAAAAACTAAACTTGGCATTTATTATGCAGCTGATATTTGTTAATATAGAATAAGTGAAGCTGTAGAGCATGAACAAATCACCTTTAGGAGAAAGTGAATTTTAAGAAAGGACTAAAAGGTGAGTCATGTAGCCATGTGTCAGAGGTAAAATGCCTCCTGCATTGCCAGTCCTTCTGCTGCTCACTGTAGATCTAGTGCTGCTCTCAGAGAATTAACATTAACATTACTAGCATGCCAATACCCTCAGCTGCTCTCCGGTCTTACTTCCCAACATTTCTGTTTTGGTAGAGGCCAGAGGCTTGCACAGAATGCGCCCTGCTGCGTGGAGCCCTGTGCAAACATCAGTCAGGCTTCTTGTCCTGAATGATTTGCACTTCAACAAGCCATCATGATATGCAGATGAAACAAGCAAGTGGATGGGCAGGAGGACACAAAAGAATGTAGACAAAATTAGAGGCTACTTTATTATTGGTCTGACTGTACACAATTCCTTTCAATAATCTCTTTAGTCCACAGAGCACTATCTTCTCTGTCACTTCAGATGGTGATAGGCTGAGGCCAGCTGAGGAGGGTTGTCATGTTCTCACCAATCTTCATTAGATGGGAAAGTGAACTTGAATCAAATGTTGTTTTCCATGTGGATTGTACCTTTGGTAGGCAGTGGTATTGTTCTCTTTGTAGCATCTCTTCAGTCTGTTTTCCTGTTACACCACTTTTCGTTACCAATCAGACCTGGATCAAATGAAACATGTCCTGTCTTGAGCAGCAGCCATAAACAACAAGAGCAGGGCAAGCACGCGCGATAATGTTTTCTATTCCCTTCTGAAACTTCAACCATTTTCACCCTATGGATTTACTGAGATAGGTGTGTTCTCAGTGTTTAATGCTACCTGTGGTATTCCATGCCCACTCCCTCCATTCCCCCTTCCATCAGCATGATCTTCTGCTCCTTACCAAGTTGGACAAACACTTCCAAAGCTAAGCATTCCTTCTGCCAGGTCTTTTTCTTGGTATCAGTGATACATTATACAAATTTGATAGCCTGGCTAATAGACAGTAAAAATGCTCATCACTGATCTAGTTCACATTAACTTGTGAAAATAGCTAAGGTAGAAACAATTTTATCTAGGCTTTTCTGGTCACTGTTCCATCCCTGTGTCATATGCATCTGACCTGTACCTATCTACACTTTGCTCAGAGACCCTAATTTAAATGAATTTCTCAACATTATGCCTTTATTTATATAACCAATGGTAGCATTGATAGCTAAAGATGGCATGCAAAAGAGGGTGACTCGTTCATCAGTGTGACTTTTTTGATGATGCTTTATTTTACATAAAAATGATATTCTTGTTTCAGTGACTCTTGAATATACACTTGATACTCTGAATTTCTCTGTCAGAACTGTGTTTCAAATGTGTTTAAAGCTTAGGAGTGAAGCGTAAATGAAGTTAAGATGGAGTCTCTCCTAGGTGTTGTTAGACTTATTTAAAATGACTTTTTTATGGCTTTGGTTTTTAGTATTCTTTGTTTCTCAAAATTGCATTTCTTCACATAATGTTTTCATATAACCTACACTCTGACACAAAAGTTGAAAATATATTTGCTAAAAAGATCAGCCAGAAAACTAGTAAAACTCTCTGGTTTTCCTTTTGGTGTTTTTGTTTGTTTGTTTGTTTGTTTGTTTTTGTTTTTTTGGTGAGATTTCACTACAGAGAGGAAGATAAAACTCCATGCACCTAAAAGGGTTGCTGTAGGGAAGATGAATGCCTGTGCAGGAGGCACAGCCTGCTTGAGATTTTGCTGTGTGATGCCCTCATACATGTCTCATCTAAATGTACATTAAATTTTACAAATAATAGCAAAACAAGTAACAGGTAGGGTGATTTAGAAGTCAGGCAGGTCTGCAGGAGATTGCTGGTGATGTCATTCCGTTTGCTGATATTAGTGATGTGCTGCCCTTCATTCCTGGGAAAAAAAGGTGGAAGCTGGGAAGCACTGTATGTGTGATTCTGGGGTTACAGGTGCTGTGCGGGCTTTGCATTCAGAGATGTTCCTCACTGCTCCTGTTGCAATGCCAGTTTTGCTTTCCTCCTGCACATTGGGGATCTGTTTTCAATAACTATGGGGGCCTGTGAAGGAAGGCGTCACTAGTCTGTAGATTAGTTAGCCTGGGAGGAAAGGATGTCACAGTTCATTGAAAAACCCCCAAACATTATTGTGGCACTCCAGTGATTGTCATCTGATATCCCAGGTGAGATAAGTGAGATGTTGGAAAACGTTAGAAAACCTTCAAACCCATGTACTGGAACACCTTCAGACAAACCCTCAACAAAACCTATGGCTCTTCCCCCAGGATGGTCTGGGTAACCTCTGGTAGCAGCCCTGCAGAAAGTGACTTGTTATAGATGATTGAAATAAAGATGCTTAAATAATTAGCTTTCATCTAGGCCTGCCTTGATCTAGTAAAATATTAAATGATTTTCATTTTGAGATAGAGCTGAGTGCTTTTGCTGACTTTAACTGTGTGAGTATCGTATGAAACGAGGCTGCTATTGAAGAGCTTTTTGGACAGGCCTAGAAGACAATGAATAAATAGCATTCATCTGTGTCACTGATACTCTCTGGTCTCAATAATTACCCTTAGGCCATATGTGGTTTGCTTTGTGGCTTCCCTCCCCCGCCCATTTTAAGGAGGTTAAGAACAAATTTTCTGAACAATGCTAATTGCAGCAGCGTGCACAGTACTCATCCATGTCTGTCAGCGTCTGCAGGGAGGTGTCAGAGCATGGCCCAGGCTCTGTTTGGTGGTGCTGAGCAATAGGACAAGAGGCAAGGACAGAAACTGATGCCCAGGAAGTTCCCCCTGAACATGAGGAAGAACTTAGTCACTGTGCACTGATCATGCACTGGAACAGGCTGCCCAGAGAGGGTGTGGAGTTTTCCTCACTGGAGATACTCCAGAACCTTCTGGACACTATCCTGTGCCCTGTACTCTGGGATGGTCCTGCTTGAGCAGGGAGGTGGGACCAGATGATCCTCTCCTGTGGTCCCTTCCAGCCTGCCCTATTCTATGATTCTCTGTATACCACGTGGCACTTTAAAACTGGCTTTGTAAAATAATGTAGAACAATTATTAGAACAATTATGTGTTATTGAAATCTTTCCTCAGTCTGGGAAGTCACAAGAAATAAGATCTGGTATGATTTCAGCATATGCCTTGCTTTTTCTGTCTCTGTTTAGTTATCCTTTCCTGCAAGTCCTTGTCAGTAATTTGGCAGCAGGGAGAGAAGTGGAAAAATCAGCTAAGAGTAACTGTCACTAAGAAAAAGCAGCTTATAACATGAAGTGCCTACTCAAAATACATATTTTTATTTTTTTTTAATACAGTCCACATTTTTGTTGCTTTTCTGGATTAACATGTTGCATGGAATGCAGTCATGAGAAATAGTGTGGGCAGATCCCTAGCAAGTGATGTGAGCTATGTGAGAAGGACACCCTGGGGATGATGACCTGATAGACCACATAATTTCTGCATTGTTCCTTTACTTAGGTCTTACAAAGTGTACTTGAGAGGAGGTTTAAGAGGGTCTTCAGGATTTATTTATGAAGCTTCTCACAGTAAAACTTTCTTTTGGTTTACAAAAGAGCAGAGTGCCTTTTTCAAAAATATCATTTCTCTGTTGTTAACTGTTTAGAAACGGATTTCTCTTGTTTCTAACCACATCTAGATTAAAACAAAGATTACACTAATCCGAAAGACCAAGAAACATTTAGCCAAAGTGTTGTGAGGAAGAGTGAATTTTTTGTAGCTTGAATATACTCTTTTTCTGCTCGTTGTTCTGAAACATCTATGCTCTCAGAGAAAGTATAGAAACTGCATTCCTTACTAAGGGTGGAACTCAAGTAGCCTCAGGTGAGCAATTAGAGGTAGTTTAAACTCTGGGGGGCAGATTGTAGCCACGTGTATCCAGTCCAGTGTCACTGATTGCGGGGAGGTGACTCCAGTGAAGGGAAGGGGAGCAGTGCAGGATCTGTTCTTCACCCATTTTATAAATGCATATTATAATGTTGGCTTTCTGTAAGTATTAAGATAAATGCTTTATGTATAATGTTAAAATAGTTTTGCTGTATAGATATAGTTTTTATTTCTGCTATTAGCAAAATCAGGTATAGTAGTGATAGCTGGTATAGTAGTATGCTTGACTGTTTGCTTAGTTAGGATAACATCTAGTGAACCTGCTACTGATATGGGGACCCTGCTACTGATATGCCAATTATCAGCATCTGTTGTCTAAAAAAAAATATAGACCAAGGCCCAAACTGAAAATGGTAAAAAGAATGGACTAAAAACCATAGCCAAGAAACATGCATGCTTTAAAAAGGCAGACCCAGAGTGGCCATGCTAAACAGTTCCTAGAAAAGTATGAATATGCATAATGGACTATGAATATGCAATGGGCTAATGTAATAGAAAAGGTATTTTCGGTATGAATCCAAAGATAGTAAGTGTGCTCTTAGCTGGGTGCCAAGCATCCAACCATTAACCTTTGCTTCATTATCTCTGTCTCCTATGGTCTTCTCAATAAAACTTTTTAAATTTTACCAAAAAAGTAAATCTTGTTTTTCACAACCCAGCAGTACCGCCTGGGCTTTAGCAGAAAAACTTCCAATGGTAAGTACCCGGTAATCTTCCTGGTTGGAATTCCCTTGCAGTTCCTTGGATATATTGCAGGTGGAGGAGGGGGGTGTGCTGTGCTGTGATTAGCAGGATGTACCCCTGCATGGAGATTTCTTTCATACCAAAACTGGTTAGACCTAAAACACTGTAATGATATTTCATGGTTGTCTGTGATAAATGCTTCAAATTCAGAGTCAAATGATGATCCAGCAGTGGTATGGCAAGTCAGACAGCAGACTACTTTTAACTTATTCTCTTTTCTAATAAATTATAAACAGTCTTTGCTTTAGGTTGGGCTGAGTAGGTACAGGAGTTACCACTGCACAAGCAGGGCTGTCAAATGTAGTGTGCATATCTAGACTTATTTAATATTGAATCCTCAATTGCCCTTCTGTAAATGCTCTTAAAAATAGACAGTGATCACATCTCACAGGTCAAGCTATCTGCATTTATTCCCCCTATTTCACACAGTCTCATATAAATGCACACCTGCTCTTTTATTTTCTGTGTATTACAGAATTAATTCATACAGAGGCTGCAGTGAAAGCTTTGGACTATTGTCAAATGGCCTTTTTAAATTGATAGAGATTCCTGTCACTGGTGGCTATGCAACTTTCCTGCTTCCCTTCTCTATTTGCACTTTAACAAATCTATTTGCTTCGGTTTATACTTTGTAGAGGGGAAGAAACTGACTTTCTGATTTCATTACTTCGTTTTGTGTTCTCAGCACACTTTTGTCAGCTCAGTGGCTGAGCTGTGCTTTTTGGTAGGTGGGGTTAGAGGTGTGGGACTCCCACTGCTGCAGGAGTGAGGAACCTTATGGAACTTTATGGTTTAAGGAACTGCAACAGAACACGCACCCTCGCCCCCCGCCTTGGTTAAAGACGGCTGGGAATGTGTGCATTGTAACTATTGGTTTTGTGATGTGCAGCCTAACAAGCGTAATTACCCTTAAAGTTATGCTCATATTTATTTCACAAGTTATGTCAAAATGTCTGAGCTTTTCTTTAACTTTTATCCCTCTTTTCCTCTTGCTTTCCAAAAGGAGTGTTGCTAGTGAGTGCTCCTTTCAGCAGCTCAGCCCTGTGCTCCTCTTGGAGGTTTTTCATGCCAGGGGATTGAAGCATTAATTTCGAAGATTTAAGGAACTAGTAAATCATGAAGCCTGTCAAACTATGTATGTGCATCCTGAGTAATCAATGGACTCAGACTAACTTCCCTTGTTATCAATGGACTCAGACTAACTTCCTTTTCTTATTTAAGGATGTGAATCTTGAGTAAGCCAGATTTAAGGATATGCATCCTGAGTAATCAATAGACTCCAAGAACACAATACAAGCATCAATCAAACAGTGCTGGAAAACAGGATTTAGTTGTCACGTAGCACTAAAAGGTTAAAAAGTCAAAGCGAGGAAGACCCATCTTACTTCATCATTTTGAGACCCCCACCCCATAAAAAGACCACTGAACCATTTCAAAGAACAAACTATGCATGCTTAATAGCTTTTTTTTACTAATTACCATACGAAGTGGAGAATGAGATGTACCAGAGTTATGAATATGCATTTGTGTTTTGGGTATTCAATATTCTTGTACATAAAAAGACCCTGTGATCATCTGTGAATTGCGGTGTGTATTTGGGAGCTATCCCGCACGCTGCCCCCGCGTCATAATAAACATACACTTTCTAACTTTAAACTGTTAGAGAGTCTTTGTCCGTCATTGTGGATATCGGTGTTAGATCAATATCCATATTTTTTTAATAATTCAGGATTGCTCACATGATGTGAGCATTATGTCCATATTCTCAAGCAGCTTACAGGAAAGATGTCTGGCAAAGCTGGAATGCAAAAAAAAACCCCAAACAAAACACCAAAAAAAGTCTAAAATTGTTATCATTATTCCCATTAAAAGCAAGTTATCAAAATAGTTCTTTACAATTAGTTTTCCTTGATGGCTCTTCACAGAAAAAAAAATTCTCAAGATTCCTATCCACTGAACCAAATCCAAGTGTAATTATTCCCCTGCGATAGCACTGAAAGGAATATGACTGCAGAGGTAAAGCCTAAAGGCGCAATCTGTCTCCATGGTTTTGCTCCAGAACTGAGGAAAGTGAGAGCAATTAGTTGACCTAGAGAAGGTTTACACACAGTCCTAATGTGGTTTTTGATGTCTGCTGCAAAGCAGTCCTGAAACCTGGTTCATTTACAGCCACAGGTAATGAATGAGCAGGCTGGAATTCTAAAGGTATGCTCCTCAGAGCTCCCTGTACAAGCCTAGGTTCCTACCCACAAGCAGATGGTCTGGAATTAAAATGTCCTACTTTCTTACTATTGTTTGTATTTTGAACATGGGAGAGAAATGTCACTTCTGAGTTAATCTGTGTGTCAGCTGCGCTTGTATACAGCTGCTACAAAGAGTCTCACTCTGTTTTTTAAGATGCACAAACTGGCAAAAGTTTGGGGCTCTTACCATGTTTGGCTGATCTTTATAGAGGTTCCCCAGACACTTCCTATAGAAAAGAAATGCTGCAGAGAGGGAGATATTTATGATGCAGTTTCAGGAGGCTCATTAACTTCTACAACATGGATGAACTTCAGGTAAAATAAACATTTAAAGGGCAGCCTAGCATTTTAAGGGACAGGTGGCAAGAATAATTTGTATCTGCAGTTGCATTTATAAACATGGCATTTAGGAAACCTCAGATGTTGTACAAAAGGTTGTCACTGTTTGGTTCCTTACTAAAAAGGAGGAAAAAATTTGTTAGTAATGAAACCATGCAAAAATAAAGAGATGCCTAATGTCAGACCTAAAGAGCAGAAATGGATTGTTTGTTTCCCAGATCTGGTTAAAACCAACAGTAACAGCAAATGAACATACTTTTACTGTCCTTCCTTAGGTTCTGACTTTAATTTTCCCACACTTAGAATGAGATGCTACAATCAAAGTGGGATATTTTTGAATTGCTAGGAAGAGATTTTGGTGGGTTTTGTTGTCAGTGGGGAATACCCACATTCCTGCAAACTGAAGAGCAGCCTACTGAAACTGGGTTACTTTTTATTTTTATTTTTGGTCAAGCTAGTTCTGCATCATTACATCTGTGACATTAAAACAGGTACTGGGTTAATACCTTTGCAGTTGTTGCCAATTGTTCCTCTTAGGAAGAGAAGTCTTCAGCTGTTAACACTGATTCCTTGATTGAACTTAATGAGTGGCTATTGGCAAAGGCTAGCAGTCTGATTTGTTTCAGGTGAGGTGGTTCTTTGTTTCTGGCTTGTGTCCTCCCTCCCCCAGTGTAAACACTCAGTGATCAAAATCTGGTTATCAGTTTTACTGAAGAAATATTGCTCAGTAGAGAGTTCAGTTTGTTTTCTCTTTGCAACACTGGCATTGGCTTTGGGATGCTAGCAGAGAAAAATAAATCCAAGTCAGGCTTTTACTCTAATCTTGTTTTCTCCTAATCCATGCTGTCACGCCAGTGGCACATGAACAGCCGTGTACCTGCTATGCAAGATATTTTTTGTGAAGCTTTTTTCTGCAGGGTGAACCTATGATATCAAGGTTGATTTTTGTCAAATGTTTTTGTTTGCTGTGTTGATGTCCCAGGACCTAGGCACCATGACTAGCAATGTCTCTTAAATTCAGAGACTTGAAGTCCATTTTTTAGAAAAAAAAAACCCCCACAACAGGTTAAAACCTAGTCTTATTTTGTTCTTTGCCTATGTTTAAATGAGTGAGGAGTAATTGTATATTCATTAGATAGAAGGCATAGCAAGATGCAAAGGTTTGAAAATTAGAGTAAGTAAATTCAGATTGACAACTAATTTTTAAAAATCAAAGTAAATGACAGAAGTGTTTTTTTTAAATGAAATTTAGTTCTTAATGCTTTCTGTTCTAACCTTGAGACTGCCATAGTTGAATCATTGAGTTTGATGTAGAATTTACAGAATTAACAGACCTGATCTGAATAAATTTTGGGGAAGACTTGCATTATCTGCAAGTTGCTGGGGTAAAACTGGGTGAGGTTAGAGAGCTCCTGTGTGGGAGGTGCAATCTCAGGAGCAGTGGGGCTTTCTGCCCTTAGCCTGTAAATACAAAGAACTCCTAAAAATTCCTGTGGGCGTGAAATTGAAGTATAGTGTATAGTAGGCAGAGGGGGTTTGGATCGGCATAAGGTTATCAGTTATATTGCGCCAAGTAAGTTAAATGTTAGAATAATACAATAAATTAAAGTTACTGCTTTGTTGTCCTTCCATAAATGAGCTGAATGAGTAAATTCACTTGTGGTGAACCTAATGTCTGGCTAGCCATTAGCATGGCTCCAGTGCAATTACTTTTGTAGATCATAATAGTCTTGAAAAGTAAATAGTTTATAAAAGAAAAAACCTTGAAGGAAATTACAGAAGGCATAATGGCTTTTTGAGAGCCATGCCTTTGCATCCATATGTACTTTTCTTTTTTAATCCAACAAAATTAAATTGGTCTGTTAGTTATTTCTGCAATATTTTTTTGTCTTCTGCAATCCAGCAGATTATTAAGGAGTGTTTGTCCAGTCAGAGCAGCAGGGGTCTTGACTGCCAGAATGTTTGTTAGAGGGAGGGAGAGTGTCCTCAAAGACTTTTTTGTTCTTCTTTTCTTTTTTTAATATAAGAACTTAAAAAAGAAGGAAAAAAAAAAGAACAAAAGAAAAAAAAAAGGAAGGTTAAACAAAAAGTCATTCTCTGCTTGCAGTTGCTGTGGCTGAAGGGCCCCAGCTTCTGTCATTTTCGGAGGCATCAGAATTGTTACTGGCTTTTTCCCCACTGCATGCAGTGACAAGGGGTACAAAGGTATCACATCCTGTTTCACAGAGCTGGGTGCAGTGAGCTGTAGTTGCAAAAGATGCACCTCAGGTCAGTGCCTGGGGTCTCCACAAGCATTTTTTTTCCTGTGCGCCCTCACTTTTCCTTCTTGCAGTGTGATTTATGTCTCATTCTCTTAATCATCTTCTTGTGTTTTCCCTTTGTTCTTCCCCGAATGTTCTGGGTTCTCCCTGTGCTTTTCTTACACACTGCATCTCACTTGTTGAGGTAGAATCATGTGTTTCCTCTCTCTCTGGGAGAAGATTATCCAGACAGCTGATGTGAAGTGTCTCTGGAAGATGGGGTACCCAGAGCATTCACCAGCTCTGGTACTCCAAAGATAGCCTGTCACCGCCTCAGCTGACACTGAAAACCTTGTTTGATCCTGTATCCTAATTCCTCTGAGCCAGATGTGTCTGGGTACTGCTTCTGCACTTACCTGGCACTCTTAAACAGCTCATGATGTCCAGAGTCAGAGCTACCCTCAATTTTTCACACAGATACTTAATCTAAGAAGCTGAGAGGGGAAATGGGGGAAGGCAAATCAGTTAGATGTGCTTAGGTGTCTCTAAGCAAATAGAGATGTTGCTCTTAGAGGACTTTTAGGCTACAGTTTTTAGCGTTTGATTATTCCCTACTGTGGTTTGAGATACTCCAGGGGGATAGGATGATGTATATAGCAACATGTCATACACTGTGCTCTCGAAAATGGCTGATTATGGAAGCTAAGACCAAAAGGAGCTTGCACATTCTGATCTGTTTTGCCCAGTTTTTACTTTCTTGTGACCTTCTCACGACCTGCATCTTACCTTGCACTGTGTACCATTAGCACATGCTTTATATTCTTTGTAACAGCAAATTCAGCTTGCTATGTGGGGCCATGGCTATTATAATAACAAACAGGAGTGAGTAATAGGCTACAGAAATTAGCGTAGAGAATTGGCCTCACTCCATAAATCACCCCCTATTTATGTGCTGGCTGTTGTAATATTTATGTGAAGGTGCTAGATGAATGTATATGAGCATTTTTATGTATATGCATCTCCCTGTAATCCATTCTTCAGACTATATGGGAAAGAAGTCTTCAAACTTGGAGGTGAAGTCCAAGGAAAGAGTTAGTGCATTAATTAGTTTATTGGAGTGTAAGGATTGTTAATCACTTATCTGATCATTTTAAACTTTTAATTTTAAGACATTTCCACTCTCTGTGAAGCTGGAAAATTAAATGTGGGGAAGATGTATGTAAATCCACTGTTGAAGTATTGTTGATACAGGACAGTCATAGGAGTGCCTTATGAAACAGCAGCTCCCTGTAAGAGGCGCAGGGACACTCGAATGCTCACCCAGCAGCAATACATGTGCTAAAACTCTTCAGCAAAATCTGTATTTCTAGACCTGTTCTGTTTTTAAGGATAGTAACTGACTTTCAGTGGGGCTTCTTGCTTGGGCCGCTAGTGTTGGGAAACAAAAGCACATTTCTTTAGCACCTTGATGTACTTCTTTTGCTTCATGATTGTGTTTCTTAGAGCACATCATGATTCCTTTGAGCCTCCATCAGACCTGTTAATTTCTTGAAAAGGCTAGTTAGAAGTATTCAGCATTTCATTTCTGTGAGGCACATAATATCACACTTAGGAAGAATATATGCACCAGAGTTTAACTTTAGAGAAAATGTGTTGTTCCTATATTTGAGAGTGTAATTAATCTTTGAATGAGTAAATATATCAAGTTGAAATCTTTGTAAGTTCATAATGGAGATGTTTTAGCATCCAGTATCCCCAAAGCATGCCAACAGGAATGCCTTTTCAAGATTTTGGCCAAGTAAATGTTTCAAATTATTGTGGCTTCAGTGAAATTTTATTTTTTTCTTGCCTCTGCCAATACAAGAAATGGAACAGTTCTGTTTTCTTAGATGCACAAGTTATAGTTCTATCATGTTTTTCATACCGAACAAACTGACGGTGTTTCCTTGAATAACTGCAATATTTCCATGTAATGAGTTGGATGAATGAAAAGGTTTTAAAAAAAAAATTCATAAAACGAGCAGTCTGTTTTCATCCCTTTGGTAGGTCACAGTATTATATAAGCTCATTAACTATCGCTGCAGCCAGTTTTCAGATGGCATATAGAGTTGTGTACAGACATCAAATTTGAACTTCTACTTTTACAGTAAGAGGACAACTTCTTTTCCATGCAAGAAATAGATTTTTTGTAAACAAAAAATCTATATTCATAAAGCCTGTCCACCACTTAATGTGGTATTTGCTGTCCAGTCAGCCGTCACATTTAAAACCAGACTACTTAAAAACTTAGGACAGTGTTTTTTCCTGATACAGATGTAAACAAAGCAAATGCTTATTTATTTGGTGTGCAGACAATACAGAGATGTGGTGCATTTTTTGGAAGAGAAGACGTATTTCTTAAGTGTTTTTAACTCCAGCAAAATAGTGGAATAATTGATTTGTGCTGGGGATAGGGAATTCTGTGATCTGTTTGTAAATTTGAAAGTATTTTGGGATTGAAAACCCACAGTAAGACGTGTTTAGGTAGTAAATAGAAGTAAATAGGGAGAGATGCATGACTGCCTCCATTGCAATACATGGAATCTTTCTATGACTTTTGGGGTTTTTTTTTTGTCTGGTTTTTTTTCAGTAGAAGGTGCAGCAAACAACCTATGGTAAGCTCTTCCTTTTCTCTCTTGTGCTCTGCCGATCTGAGTTTTGGTTGGCTTAATGCAGTGTACTGAGGATATGTGGTTAGACTTGCCTGTGTACCTGCCCCTGGCTTCTCACAATGCCTGACTTCTTTAGAAAAACAGTGTAAGTCAATCAGAACCCTCTGGAAAAGGTGATTATTGCCCCAGTTGTCACTAATTCTGCAGCAGCTCATTTTTTCCCCCCTCCAAACTCTTCTGTGGACAGGCTTATTCAGCTGAGCACAAACTTAGAGTTTAGTGGTTTTGTTTGTTTCATACTCCAGCTATCCTCTTGGTGGACAGAATAAAATTTGCCTACTGGCTTCAAGGGTGATATTTTTGGAAATAATGCACTGTGTGCCTTATTTTGCCTTGATCTAGCACAAGATGTCCCTTAAACAAGGTTGGGTTTTTCTTTTTTCCTTGTGTTTTATTTATTTTCATTTTGAAATACTGATATTTGCATTGTAGTCTAACCATTATTAAATAATACTTAGTTACCATGAAAAGAGCAGACCTAATAATTTCTGAAAATGTACTGATTCAGCCTTGCTTCTCTTCCATACTGACATATATTTTGTGGCGGGAAATAAAAGCTTGCGTTACTTTCTATTATACTAGTAAATTGCTTTTAGCCTGTTCATTGCTGGCTGGATTTTACTGGTTTTGTCCACGTGTAGCTCAAATGCCTAGCAACATCATTATTGTTTTACAGGCAAAAGTGTGTGGAAATTCCCCATGTGTGACTGGGGGAATCTTCTCCTCTGTGCAAATAGGCTGCCTGGCTTGTTCTTGCAGAATGGATGGGAGGGGGCATTGCAGTTGTGTTGCAATAGGACACAAAATAAAGATGCTGGACTCCAGTCAGAAGGCAGTAGAAATCAGAAGGCTTTATTTACAATTCATTCAGTCCTTTCATAACGTGTTGCGCTAGGAAGACACGTTGTTGGTCCATAGTACTGACACCTCTCCCATTGGCTAAGTAACAAAAATAGAAAACAACATCTGTTGTTATGGGAAAGGAATATTGTTCACACGATGTTGTTTTGGAAAAACGAAAACTGTTGAAAAGTTTCCCTTGGGAAAAACTAGCAATTCTCAGGCTCAGAAAATATTGGGTGCACACAGTTTTACCTGTGGAATGCACAGACTGGATTTCGGGGCTGGTGTGCAGAAGGTTCTCTGTGTGGTATTGGAAGCATGAAAGACAGGTTGTGTGAGTCCTCTCAGTCCAGACACAGCCACCAGTTGATGGATTTACCAGGAATGTCCAACAGAGAGAATCAGGCAGTGCAGTCCTCACCACTGCTACCTTTCCGCTTTTTTTGGGCTCTGTTTCCATTGCTGAAGCAGTAATTCATTTAGTGCAGGAGTTGCTTACAGTACAGCTGTGCTGCTTTGATGGTGCCATATGCCATCCATGGGTGGGAGCCAGCTTCCTGCAGGCTCCACATTCCAAGAGGAACTTTCCTTAGGGACACCCAGGCACCCGTGCTCGGAGCCTGCAAGCCCCATCAAAGGTGGGAGCAAAGGAAACAAGGGCAGCTCTTGGGAGTCACTTAGCTGAGATCTGTGTCGTCAGACTCTGGTGCTAGGATCTGAAATACTTGTGTCTAATTGAGGTGGATTTCCATCAGAAGCAACCCTGCTGGCCAGTGTTCATTTTCTCTCCTTTTAGATGAGCTGCCTAATTCAACTTTGTAAGGTGCAGCCAGCCACGTCTGTCAGGGCACAGCTAGAAGAACAAAATTGCAAATTACCATTTAAAGAGATCATCCCCTTAATTGCGGCAGGCCTTAATTCGCATTCCATGGGTGTATTTTTGCATTATTGCTTAATCAAAAAGCTACTGGAGCCAGATATTTTTGTGCACATATCTGTGCCCTAGATCTCTCCTGGTGTTCCCTGTGTTGCCTGTGTCAAGTGAGGCTTTCCAGCTCCCTTAAATGGAGGCACTGCTGCCAGAGGAGCTCAGGAGCTCACTGTGTGCAGGGTGGGCAAAGCTGTAGAGGAATTTGCCTTTTTCTGGGCCTGTTGAAGCTGACAAAGTGAAAGCATCTGCTTGGTTCAGCCACTGGGTTTATGCTGTCCTGTGCATTGGAGAGTGAAAATCTTACTAGAACCAGAGGGCAGTGCTGGTCAGAATCACACATCGCATCAGCAGAGGGAAGCTGTGGGTTATGTGCTTATTTTGCAGCAGAGTAGGGGATTGTGTTCCAGAGGGTAGATCTCAAAGACCTCTTGAGCTATACAAATCAAGGGAGATGTTTAGACATAATCTAATGTATGAAACAAGTGAAAACTTGGCTCGTCTAATAAATAGGAAAATAATGGGAAAATAAGCTTTGCCCAAGTCTGTGTTTCAGAGAAAGCTAATGAATGTTTTTAATAAAACTGTGTCAAGTATTGCTTTAATGTATTCCTTAGTGAAAAAGAAAATAGATTATTTTAAGAAAGTTAGATCTCCTTTTCCACGCTCGGGGTACTGAGAGTGTTCCTCATAATTTGGCAGTGTTTTCATGGCTTTTTGTGTCAGCCAGTGTTTGCTGAGCAGAACTGAACTCGGTATGAAAGTTTTCTCTGAGAAGAGCTGATTCATGAGCTTTGCTCTAGGTGTTGTTTGCTTGAATGCATTTTAGCCTTTCAACAATAACACTGCCCACTTTCCTCTTATTTTGGACTTTATGTACCCCATGCACAGCATGCAGAAGGACCACAGTCCCTGGTTTGAGGAATGATTGTATATCCTTGCACTGTAGACCTTCTCCAATTCATTGCAATTGCAGAGTTTTCCCAGTGGAATGAGGATCTGTCTGTGGAGAGAAATCGACACAGGAAGTAGTGGCAATTCAACTGGAGGCCAGTTAGGTACATTTCAGATGAACACTGGTTTTCTTCCTAGGTGTCTTTGCTGTGGCTGGAGCTCGTCTGAGCATGGCAACTCCTTCAGACTTGGTTTGTAATGTTGAACAATAAGCTTGTGTGAGAGCCATGTCAGTTTATAGTGACAATTTAAATCATTAACAAATGGCAGCTATTTGCCATCTGTCCCTTATATCAGCCAAGAATCCATATGCAACATAGTGTTGCTTGAGTGGATTAACTTTCTCTTAATATTTTTGCAATAGCAAGCAATTCTCTGTCCCTGCTTGAGTTTCATGATTCTTTTTTCTCCAGATGTGTTTCTTTTGTGAGAACAAAAGAACAAAAAAGCCCTACAAAAAAGGTAGACACTGAGAATGTGAGCTGTGTTGATTACTTCTGTGGGACTGTTCGTTTTCCAAAGCAAAGGGCTGTGGTTGTCCAAGAGGGTGAGGATGGGGACAGATGAGACCCCTGTTTCCAGTCAGTTGCAGAGCCTTGATGTCCTGTTTGACAGCAAGAGGCAAATTCCCACGAAATTTGTGTGGGATGGGAATTGCTGAAGTTGCTTGCTGCTGAGTGATTCCAGAATGGCAGTTCAGCTGTTTTGGAACAGCTGTTGGGAACCTGAAAAAGCAGCTCAGAGGTGTCAGACCTCTGATTTCCATAGCAAGTTTTGATTCCCTTAGTTCAGTGAGCTTCATATCTATTTTGGATGGACTCTGTCTTGGGTGTCAGCAGCCAGGCTGCTCTTTCTGGAGCTCTGTACCATTTCCAGAATGGATGAGGCATTGCTACCTCACTAGTGTGGTTGCTGTGGCTCAGGATTACAGAAAGAGGCGCGGCTGAATCCCTGCCAGAAACCCTGACACACAATAGCCTGGGATAACCGGGAGGTGGGCACAGCTGGCTTGGAAGTTGTGGCTGATGCCTCACCCCAGTGATCTTTCCAAAAGGAGACTGGTCCCACGTGGTCACCCAGGAACCCTCTTCAAACATGAGCAGCAGCCCAGCTTAGAGCAGAGCTCGCTGTCACTGTGGGGATTTTGCCAAGTAGAAATGGGTATGAGAAGCAGTTATGATAATAGATGGACTTCTGTTTAAACCATTCTCTTTAAAGAGTGGAGATAATTAAGGTGTGGCTGTATTTATGCACACAGGACAGTTAGAAAGCAGTGTTTTGTTCAGTCTTCAAGGGCTCTGGCCTGCACTGCTGGTGTTAGCTTTTCTTCACTTGCCTGAAGCTTGGCATTGCTTAGCCTGGTGGTCTATGAGTAGCATCAACTAAAATAGAATTGCTGTGCTGGGTAAGTTCTAGAATAGCTTTCTGTGAGAAATAGGAAGGAAGAAAAATTCTGATTTAAAAAAACCCCTAAACTTGCTTAGTTGCATAAACACAAGGGACAAAGCAATGTTTTTCATGCAAAAAATATTGTGATATGTCAGCATGTTGGCACCAATGGTGAATAAGCTGTTTTAAATATACATCCCAGAAACAGGAAATATGCTGTGATATTTCAGTCTGGGAACCTGTCTTAAATGGAGGAAAAAGGACACAAAATGATACCATGTAGTTGGGTTTTGGACTTTATTGAGAAGTGAATAAAAAGTGATTGTGAACTCTCTCTATAGATAGCTGTTAAGCAAGTAAGTTTTTAAATATTTCTAAGAAAAAATGACTAGCAAGGCAGCACACTGTGGTAATGAGAATTGCAATGTCAACCTTTATGCATGAATAAATGTTTAGTGTGTTTTAATGGCATTTCTGAGGTTGATGATGTAATAGCTGCCTTCATTAATGATCTGTCAAAGCTGAGTGAAGGCATTATTACAGGGATGAAATCATTCTGTAACAGCACAAAGGTAATATACTGGTGGTGGATTTGGAAGGCTGTTTTGGAGAGAGAGCACCAAACAGTGCCAGTTTTTGGACATGGTTGTAAAAATTTTATAGACTTAAAAGATGATTTCTCCTGCATCTGACTGCTTTCCAAGCAAGCATAAATGTCTTGTCAGAATCAACCTTACTGGAAGCAGGAGACTGAAAGTTAGAGGAGGAATTAATTCTGTAATATTTTTTCCTGAGAATGAAAATAGAGAAAGTGGCCCTATCTCCTGTGAAAACAGTTTGTTTTCCTAAGTGAAAGCTGCAAACCTTTTGAGTTTTTTCCTCTTTTGTTTGTTTTTTTTATTCCTGATACCATTCTCTCTTTCCCCCAAAAGTACTCACAGCTTCTGGAATATGAATCATGCTATTTGTCCTTAATAGCTGTGATGCCACTAGCATCAAGCTGTTAAACAGGGAGAGAGAGGTCCTTTTCTCCTTGGCTCTTAGCTCTTGTATTTAATTCTGATTTAGAGGATAGACCAGAGTAGTGTCCAACACACCATAAATGCATGCACATGCATTTAGTCAGGGAACAGGCTTCTTGAGAAATCAAATTTATTGCCCACTAGATATTAACATCTATGATTTTGCAAAGTAATTTACCACTTCTCTATGGCTGAGTTTTCTGAGTTTTATCAATGGGATGTAACTCATAAACTGCACATTCCTGCTTTTTCAACAAGCACATTCTCCAGACTCTGAGAAATATTAAATTACTAAGAAGTTAAATTTGAGAAATATTAGAAGAAGTTAAATTTGAAAATATGATAATGTAGGTCACTATTCAAACTATTCTGAAGTTTTTATTGTAATGAATAAAAGCCAAATCATTGTTTTTAAAGCATATGTTGTTTTTTTGTAAGAATAGGTACTCTATTACTTTTCTTTTGGATGGTATAGAAATACATTGCTACTTAATAGGAAGTGCAGAACTGTTGGAATGACTCAAATCTCCTGTGTTATGAGGGAGTGAAACCTGGGCAAATTTCCTGAGCAACTTCAAAAGGGACATTAAGCTTTGCTGAAAAAAATGATGTTTGTAAACACTGAAATTGTGAAATGCCCTAGGAGTGCTTGTCTGCAGCTCATGTTGTTTTCTTTCCTGCAAAAACTGCCATTGAAATACAGCAATTACACATTTTGAATTATAGAGCTTTTTCTGGTGTTTTGGCTAATACTGCAAATACTTGTGGGTTCCAAAGGAAGAAAATGAATTGGAGTGTGCGGTATGATATTGGATTGTCACGCCTGCTGTTTGTAGGGTTTTTTGAATTGATTTGTTTTTCTTTTCTGAAGCAAAGTTATCTCAAGCTCTGTAATTTGTGCTGATTCTCATTCCTGGTGATTCTCATTCCCAATCAACCAAAACAGTCTTTGATTGGGAAAAGATTCTACCTGTCTGATGCATCCAAGAATAAATATAAATAAAAATGTGTTCTACCTTTCCACTCCCTCCACCAGCTGGGGTTTCACTGGGAAGGTAATTGATAAATTCAAGAGTAGCAGGAATGAAAATTATTTTGGAAGGCAAGACAGAAGTTTTCACAGTAGCGCATTCAGAGTTGCAGTGTTGTTACAAGCACTGTTGTAAAATGAGTATGAACAAATACCTTGATTTTTTTTTTCGTCTATCTTAGCAACAGACATTCTCAGTAAACACCAGGAAGAAGAGCATTACCCGGCAAAACTACCATGCTGAAGTTCACCCTAGGGGTTACTTATGTTATGCTTTAATTATGGAGAGATTTTCAGTTTTGAAGTTGATTTTCAATTCTCAGATGCATTTGTATAGATGGAATAATCCTTCCTTCATGAAATAGAATAATTAAAAAATGGCTATGTTAATAATGCAAATTTAAGAATCTTGACATGCAAATGTTCCTAAAAAAGGATGAGCAAACTCTGTGTAGAGTGCTTAGTTTGCAAAGAATTTAGCGTCAGAGTTTAGTATTGCTCTGGAGTGCAGTTATCTGAAAGTAAAATGTATAAAAACAATTAAATACAAATACAATGTTTTAGGGTTTTGGGACTTTTTTTGTGAAGTCAGGCAACTTAAGAAAAGTGGAAATCTTTTAATTAATTTTTTGCAAAACTGCTCATTAAAACTTGGAAGTGCTTAACTAAACAAAACCTTAATTGAAAGTGTCAGAAGTGATCCACGGCTGTATTACAATTTTCTTCTTTATGCATCATTTCCTTTGCCATTTAGTTGGATGCCAGCCACTACTCTGACCTATCTGTTTTGACACAAAGTGTTCACCCTGGTTTTTTGTGGCCTGTAAAAAGAGTTACAATAGGCTTAGATTGAAAAAGGTATGAACTTTATTGGTTGGGCTTTTTTTCTAGAGCACCATCAGTGCTCTGAACAGGTGGTCACAGGACAGTTCCATGGATGCAAAAGGCTTTAATCCGTGTGTACTCTTTGTATCCTTGAGTCTGATTTATTATTAAAACATGTTTTTATGAAAAGTAAAAAGTATTTTAACATTTCTAACAATGGCTTTGTTAAATCCAGATGTCTGTAGTAAAATGGATGGTGTAAAAATCCTTAACTGGCATAGATAAAGATAGTAATCTAATAAACAGGTATTGTTTTTAATTCGTTTCAGCCAGTGTATCTTACTACTATCATATAGATTTTTGTGTACAAGATAAATACTTCTCAAAAAAAAAGTTAATGGGGACATATTTTTGATGAATTTTTGAGGTGCTACTCACTTTGTGATACATAGCAAGAGTCAGTTATAAACTCACTCTGAGTAAATACATTCAAAACCTTTAACTACACAGTTATTTGCTAATTACTTAGAATGTGTTCTCACCATGCTCTGTGTAGTTTTCCAAAATTAGGTTCTGCTCTATGCCAGCTGAAGATCTACACCCATAGCAGTACAGCTGCCACACAGTTCAAAGAGAAGAGTTTTTCCCCAGGAATCCAGGCCTCTGAGAGCTCTGATGGAAGCTGACCTATCTCCCATTATGCTTGGGGAGAAATGGGACTTAGGAATATAAGAAGCTGTTGAGTAATCCAGTTTATTGAATACATTCTTATGGCTTTCCAAACCTTGATGCCTTCCTCTGAATGATGGGTGTGTCTTACAATTGTCTTGCAGCCTGCGTGGCAACACCAGAGCAAAGTTGGTTTTAGTAGTTTCAAAAGGAATACAAGTTCTTGTGTGCCTTAGAGGCAGTCAGGCAAGCTTCGCCCGAGCTACTTTGCTCTGTAACAGTTAAAATTAGGTCTGAATAGTTTCTTTCTTTGAGATATTAGCAGGCAAGACAAGTCCTCATAACCCAGGAGAGGAAATTTATGTGTTGTATCCTCACCCTGCTCTGCTTATCAAAATGTTTTCAAAGACACATTCAGATATAAGGGTAATTTAAAGGGAAATCACCTGAGTCTTGGCCCCAGGTAGTCTTTCTTGGGGCAATATAGCTGACAGTTTGAAGCTGACAGTTCCATCAGTTTACATCTTCTGTTTTAAAGTTCCTTTATGTTTTGAAGAGAAAAATTCATGATCATCTTTCACAGAAAAAAAATCCCCAAACTTTTCTGGTTGTCTCTGCAGTGAGAGGTAAAGAATAAGTCTTGAAAAATACAATAATGGGAAACTAGGCTAGCAGGGAAGATTCCACTATGCTGTTTTGCTGGGAAGTGTGGAAGTATAAGGTTTGAACCTGAAGAGAATATGAATGAATTTCAGCCCTTTTAACCCCAGTGGTTCATCAGGTGTCTGTTCTCATCAATTAATACAATCCTCCATTGTTCTCAGGAATGGTGCTGTACCACGCAAAATTCTGGACTGTCAGCTGCACTGAGAAATGAATGCCAGCCACAGAAAACACTAAATCCAGGTCTCTTTGCAAACTGGGACTCTTACAACAAATACCATCTGGACTAAAAGCAAACCCCAGCTGAAATACGGGATCCAAGGAACTTGGATCCTAGAGAAAAATTAATATAGAAAAGTATTGTGTAGTTGGATTTCTTTCAGATGGAGGTTTGTGAGTGCAGAAAAAAAAAAGAGAAAGCTCAGATCAGTAATTTCACATTCTGGCAGGAAGATGTGTGTATTAAAGTCCCTGGGCTATAAAGAGTTTGCCATGTGGAGTCCCATCTCTGTTTGCCTTAGAGAAAACAACCTTTAATGTGTAAACCAAGCCTAAACTGGGAAGTGGAGCATATTGCAGGAATATAAACTGGGGTTTATGACTGTTTTCAATGGCACTTAATGGAAAGCTGTTTATACAACTCAAGCAGCACATTTCTGTGTGTGGCTGCCCTTCCTTGCGGTTTTTGGCTGTGTTTCTTAGCTCAGGGAGGCAAGGAAGGGTTCACTGATGCCACCTCTGAAAGGTGCTGCTGTTCATTCAGCAGTGACCTTGGGACTTCCACAATGAGATTTATTCATGAGACTACTCAGTATTCAAGTAGGAGGTGAGAGTTCCCTCGAAAAACAAGAGGTATCTCACATTTGCATCCTTAAGAGGCTGTTCCTAAACTTATCTTTGGAACCATGGAGTGTTGCGTGCAGCAAGGCATAAAAGGGAGTCACGAGCACACCAAAGGGACACAAAATCAGTAAGATGTACTTGGCTTGGAAATCTGTCTTACTGATGCTGTCAGTCGGATTCCTTGTGAGCTGATGAGCAGTGCTGCGTGCCTCTCCCCTGCCTCCTGTGCAAGCATGAATCTGCAGGAGCCCACCAGGACTGTTCTGGGTGTCATGTGGCTGGAGTTACTGCAGGCAGGTTCCTCAGATTAATGTAATCTGTGTTGATCTCAAACACCACGGCTCATACTGCAGATTAGTTCCTCACTCCCTGATTACAGCTGACCTCTTTTTCTGACATGCCCTTGCATTTTACCTTACGAAGAATGTATGGCACAACCAAGTATTTTATTAATTACCCTCTTTAATACCTGTCATGCTTTCTCCTTTTGGGAGAAGCTCACCATGAAAGATGCAAAAGGATGCCTTGTGTAAAACTGGAAGGAGATCATGTGGAAAGATATCTGTTTGGCTTTGTTACTAAGGGTCTCACTCTTATGAATAGTTAATCCTTTCCCTCTCACTAAAATTCAGAATAACAGAGGAACTACAGCATTTAATTCAATGTAGTAACTCATTTCTCTAACATTCCACACCATTAGCTCTCCCTTTTCAGATAAAGTGATGAAAGCATGTGCATTTTTATTTAGCCTCTTCCAGCTCAGTGCGCAAAACTATAAGGTTACTTTTTTGAATTAAGCCTGCAAACACGTACAGGTGATGTGTTTAGTTTCTGCAAGACCAGCATTACATGAGAAACAAAGGGGCTTGTGTTTCTCTGTCCAGACCTTCTCTTGATGAAAATATTGTTCTGGGACATCAGCTACAGCTTTTTCATATCTGACTCTTGGAGTCAAAAAAAAGTCTTGATTACCTAGGAGAAGCAGATCAAGTTTCTCTTCCTAATTTTCTTCTTACTATCATTTTAAAAATGCCTACTCACACATATTTCACAGGATCGGAGTTTGCTGCATGGATTTTGGTTAGTAATTTATATTGCATAATTACCTGCTTGAGATATTGTCAGTGTGTTATATAATACACATGTTGTGTAATGAGCATTACACCATTTAGTGCATAATGGATGGTATAATGTGTGTATTATATAATGAGTGTAGAGCTACTCATAGGAAGGTTTTTCTGCTATGTTGTTTCATCTCTGCCAGCAGCCAGTGCATATGGAGGAAAGAAAAAAAATGTGTTGAGCATCAGCTTCCCTGAAATATTCTCCTGGCTTTCAGCAGTTAGTACTTCAGGGAACTGTGGGGATGGTTACCACTCCAGAGTGAAAATAACCCCTCAGTGACCTGGAAGTCTCTTCTGCTGGTGAATCCATGTCTACTGTGTGTCTAAAACCGGCTTGTGAAATGAGCTGTAGGACACGGGTTACACTGCCCTGGAATTGATGCACTTCACTGGGCAGGAAAATAGCAATAAATAGGTAAAGCAGAGGCACCTGTTCCTTTCCTGAATGATCCCACAGGAATGACACACTTCCACCGTGTGCTTTATATCACATGGAGCATTTTGGTCAGCACCATCAAGAATCTTGAACTCGTGCAAATTAATTTCTTCAGAATTATAGAGGAAGAAAGAAAGCAGGTTTGGAAGTTTTTTCATCAAGTTTTGAGTTGCAGTTTTGAAATTGAAATAAATAAGCTTTCTAGTAGACTGTCATACTGCACCAAGTAGTGAGAAGTGTATTTCATGTGGCAGGCATGCTACCCATTATTAGAGTCCCTTAGGATCTTCCTCACGTGGATTTAGATGTTGGGCAGAAATATAGTTGGGTGAAAGTTACACAGTCCTCAGGCTACTTTAATAGATACCCCCAATTCCTTGCAGAAAACAAAAACAAGGCAAGACTTTGTACATTTTATTTAGAATTAGGCAGACTCCTTCAAATGGATTACTGCAGTAATAAAAGAAAATGTACAAATTTAAGCTTTTAAATTGGTAATAGCAATTATCTGCTGAGGTTATGTGAAAAGAAAATGAAGGAATCATGTTTTTGCTTTATTTTAATTCTAGTGTTTTCCTTTTCAGCTCACAAATACTTTTCCTGTGCTTTTTAATATTTTATCTAGAATTATGTCAAAGAAAACCTATGAGTTTAATTCATGTTGTCAGGAGTTTATTCCAGTATTGTCTCTTTCTCAAATGGTAGAGAAATCTCGTTTTTTGTTTAGACATTTGGGAAAGAGGAGGAGGAAAGAAAAAAGATTCAAAATGAGAAAAGGAAAAAACACTAATGAAAGAAATACGTGGTTTTGCAGAGAAACAAAAGCTATAGAAAAGAAATTAATTTGTGAAAGTACCTGTCTCTCCAGGTATAAATTTATAAATATCTACTTTATCACAGAAACAGTGTTTTGAAAATCTGTTCTCCTTTTCTTGTTCTGTAGATACTTTAAGGTTAATCCATATGACTGTATTTGTACTGATCATGCTGACTGAAAATGAGATTTTTTTTTGTCTGAAATGTTTTGAGAACACTTTCTATTCTGATTTCTTGAGATTACAGATTCTTTTGAAGTAAAATAGTCAAATTTTAGAAAAACTGAATGCAGACATGATTCACTTGAATGTTCACTGTAAGTATCTTTCTTTCTCCCATCTTTCTAGCTGGGATTTAAGGTCCAGCTATTTCCTGGGGTACAGCACAGTCTGTAAATTTCTGCAATGACAATGAAATCCCGTTCATTCTCTCTCAGCTGCCGTTCTCCAGAAGTGTAATTTTGGCTCTGTATGGGGATGTTCTCTCAGACTGGTGGCAATGGGTTTGGTGTCTAACCCAGTGCAACTGGGATTTGCTTTGGCAAATCAGCTGAGAGGGCCTGGCTTGTGATCGTGGTCAGAGCTGTGAGGCTGAAATGTTGCCCTGCTGGTAAGAAGGCTGTGGGAGTTGTGGCTCTGAATAATGGCAGCATGGTCTGGATTGATTTCTTTGATTACGTAACTGTGATGCCGCTGGCAGAACAAGACTGTGTGTTCAGAAAGTGGAAGATGAACTGTTGTATTAAGCTGCAAAGGCAGCAGCCAGGCTGCCTGAATAGAAATTCATTTTCTCAGAGGGAAGTAAAGCCTGCATTGAATGGAATCTTCAGTTCAGGGTGCTTGTTCACAGCTGGGCTGCAAGGTGCAACTCAGAATTTGCCTCAGGAGCCAAACTTTTTAGGGCGTGACTGTGGTGACAAATTCTGCCTTGGAGTGTCAGCAGGGTGTCAGCTGGTGGTTCAGAGCATCCAGAGATGGTACCTGCCGTGTTTGTATCTGCAGAGAGCTCATGCATTCACACCTTGCATTGCTGCCAGGACTCAGTGCCTACTTGTTGTGGTTTATCCTCTTTTTGCCAGTGTCAGGATAAAATGCTCGAGACAGTATTTCTTGTTCAGACTCAGATGTTTATTTACCCTTATCTATATTACAGTTTCACAAACCACAAGTTCTAAAATGGGCCCTATCTCTCTCTCTACAAGGCCTTTTAAGGATGAACTGTCCAATTAAGAAATGACACATAAATTGTCACCTAAATTACTTTTAACCCAATAACCAGCCACCTGTGGCCCCCAATGAGAACTTTTCCATCCAATTACAAAATACCACCCAGACCTGTGAAGAAGGTGAAAAATAAGGACTAGCCTATGGCCTAAAACCTTCTATCTTGCTTTATATATCTATTACTATATTCTAAAACCTTAAACTGTAAATTTTCCACCATGTGGTATTACACACTTCTATTCAAACTACACACCCATAATCCCAGTTCTATCATTCAATTTTGGAAGCCTTCTCCAAGGCCTCAGGTGAAATGCAATGTTTTCTTGGGGATCAGTGCCTGTCAGCACAGAAAGTTTAAAATTCTCAGTGCCCAGGGTTCCAACACCTACTAAGAAATTTCTTGATGGGGTCAGTGGGATTTGGATCCAGTCTTCCTCTGTGATTCAACACTATGATGTTCAGATCAGGGATTTTTTGACCTCTACAGACTCTTAGTAAGACAAAGGATTAGGACAGTACATATCTAGTACAAACTGTAAACAGTCATCCATAGGGCTGTATACATTATACATTAGGGCTGTATTACAGACAAAGAATTAACCTGTTGTGGTATGCTTAGATGAATATTTGTGTACCTTTCAAGGAGGAGCATGTCCTAAATTACACAATTAATACATCCTGTAATGCGTTCATGGTCTGATGTTAACACCAACTGGCAAGTGCTGGCATTCAGTAAGCTGAAAATTCGCTAATTGCTTTTCCCTTACGGCTTTTGTGTGAGAATTCCTGATTTAATTTGAACTAGAGGATGTGGCATTAGTACTCTGTCAGTAATGGAGAACTATGTAACATCCAAATCTCAAGAATCTTTTGCATAGCTTGTTCTATTTATTTCTTTAGCAGTTGACTGCATTTATGAGAAGCAAACATGTTTAGTTAATAAAAAGGATAATTTTCTTTGCGCTTCATTACCTTGAAAATTCTGTAAAATAGGTTAAGTTGGACCTCTAAAATACCATCCATAAAAATGGAGAGCCTTGCTGCTTCTCGTGGGTGATTGGAAATGTCCTGCTGTTTAACAGACTTCCTAAATTGATTTATGCTACTCATGAGCACCCTGTAGCAGCATTTTCAATGCTTTGGAAAGTAGATAATCATTTCAAAATTAAGTAATTCTATCAAATCTGACCTGGAGGGATCAGGTTTTATGTGTTGCCCTAAAATTTACAGAAATTCTGCTTTGGATCCTCAGAAAATTTGAGATTTGAAGAAAAGCAGGCTCTGAGCAAGAGTTCTGTGCAACTACTGTGATTTGCCTTTTGTAACTATCTCATAAAGTTAGATAGTTAGTTCCCTCTCCTCAAGCAATTATAACTTAATTTCTTTATATTAATTTTGATTCTTATTCAGAGAGTTTTATCTCTTCATTACATACTCTAGCTGTAATTTAGCTTTTAAAGCATTGCTGATTAAAAAGAGATTTATTTTACTGAGCTAAACATTATTTTTAAATGGATATAGAGGCGTCTGCTAACACACCTCCCTCTGAATATTGTTAATTATATGAGCAGAGCTATCTAGCAGTCAATTTTGTCATTATCAGATACTTTCAGGGATTGTAAAGTTTTTAATTTAATGACTTTCAAAGAGTTTTTGCCATTTATCATTAAAAAGAGACTTGAGAATAGATTGATTCTTTCAGTGGTAACCAATCGGTAGTCAAGGTGCTCATGTGGGATGAGACTTTGAATCTCTGATCTTTCTTTTTCTGTTCTTGCAGTTGAAGGTTTAAATATCTTTTTGGCACAGTTGAAAATTTAACTTCTAGAACTCAGGATTCATCCTTAACAGAGTGACATGACAATGTATTTCAGCAGGAGATTTAGTTCTTTGTAGTGATTCATTGTTGTCTTACAATAATTTAAAATCTTCTGATAGGTCAGAGTTACAGGTAGAATAGCAGCTTATTTATTTGTTAGACTGCTTTAAATATTGCATGAAAAAAGAAACTCCACAGATGTGCCTTTCACTTCAGGAATATTTATGGCTTACATTTCTTTTTATTTAAGCTTTTTGTGTGTGTGTGGTGGATTAAACAGTCTTTGTGTTTCATGTTCACATTTTGGATAGAATCAAATTAATCAGAGACTTGCATTTAGAAAAGGAAAATGAAGGCAACCTAAATGTGTAGCCTGAAGGTTTGTTTCAGTTATGTAGTCCTTGGGGAGGATAGTCAAATCAGGAAAATCAATCCAAGCTGCATAGTCCATAAAAATTTATAAAATTAAAAAATTGAGGAATGCTGGATTTCCCTATGAAGTCTGCCTCACAAAACTGGGTGTGCAATATGAAATTTAGCACTTGGCTATGATCCTGTGGTGAGCATCAAAACTGAGTTAAAATGAAATCTGAACTGCCAGGTATGTAGCTGAAATTTTAGACTTTTATAGGGAAGCCTTTTCATTACTTGAATATACCCAGTATCTTCCTCTTTTGATAAGATGTTGAATTTTAGCATTAAGAAATCTCCTTACTTGATAGCAAGATGAATCAGTAAAATAAGTAAGGTTATTATCTATAAGGAGTGTCAATAAATATCTATTTGTGCTCTTCATCTCTATGTTTATCATGCTTCAAATATAAATCTACCACAATGCCTTGTTATATATGCTGGAAAACAATTCATGGAAGATTTTTTAAATGAAAAATTATTTTGTTGAAAAATATATCTGCTGATCATTTATAAGGGAAAATGAAAGGTGATTAGAATGAATATTTTATTAACAGTGTGCCATCACAGTGGTTTGGTATAGTCTCTTGTGTTTTAGGGTGAATTCTGTCTCTGAAAATGAACAAAGCATTTTATCATATCTTGAACTACGTTGTGCAATGGTAGGTGATTCTGGATGAATTATGGAATGGCCACTTTTTTTCCCAATGTATATAGTCCAGAAGGAAAAAAAAAAAGGCATATTGTGTAGAACCCCAGAGAAAACTCTGAAGCTGTTGAGCAAGCTCGTGGATATGAATCAGAAGTGCCAAGTGAAATATTGCCTTGTTTCCAGGCTAGGTGTGTCTGGTGGAATGCTTGCATTACTGCCATCAAAAACACATTCCTGAAGACGTCTGAAAAGACATTCCATTTCTCCCATTGCTCGAGTTGGAATGCTGTGAAACACCGAGTTGTTTTCTTGGGGCTGTTTGAATTTGGGAATCAGAAAATCATTAAGGTTGGAAAAGACATCCAAGAGCATCAGGTCCAAGCTTTGACAGAGCAGCACCCTACTCACTAAACCACATTGTGAAGCGCCACATCCACTCATTTGTTGAACACTTCCAGGGATGGTGACTCCCCCACATGCCTGGGGAGCTTGCTCCAGTGCTCAGCCACTCTTTTAGTGAAGTGGTTTTTCCTAACATCCAGTCTGAATCTCCTGTGGCCCAACTTGAGACCATTTCCTCTTGTCAGTCCCGGCCACTGATGACTCTGTATCACACCAGTGCAAGGAACTCTTTAACTAGAAAGCTGTGGAGAATCTGGTACAAAGCTAAAATCCAGTGGGACGCCTTTGGTTTACTTGCCAAGATGGTGTATGGGTCACTAATAGTATGTTATCTCCTCAAAGACAATCTGTCCTGTCTGTCTAAAACTGTCATACTGCACTGCAAATGACAAAGAACCAGGTGGAAAAGTGCCGTGTTCTCGTCAAATGTTTTGTGAGCGCACAGGTATTGACTAAAATGAAATGGGGGCTGGCAGAGAGAAGAAAAGGATTATTGCAGTCTTGATCTTCCCACAGAATTTCCTCTGTGCTTATCCTGAGGTGGGAGATATGACTAGAGGGAGGCCTGGCACTGCTGAGGAAGAGCAAGGGCAAATGAGGCAATTATGGAGACATACTGAAGTTTGGGAACATTTCTTTGAAGCCAGCCTGCAATGGACAGATGAGTAAATAGTCAAAATGACAATATGTAATGTTTGCAGTATGTCAAACTTGTTTGTTACATTCATGCTCCTGTTTCAGAAAATGAATTACAGTCTCTCAAAGGAGGAAAGAGGCTGGTTCACATCCCAGTAATGGCACATTAATGCTGAGTACTGTGCTAAAAGTGGCTTCTGGAAGGAATATAGTTAAATTTCATTTCTTTACAGCCTAGAATAAAATTTGATATTGAAGTGTAAGCATGTTGTATGCAAAAATGAAATACTATAATTAAGAAATACAACATTATCAAGTCTACACATTTTAAACTCAAATACCTGAATTAAAAAATGGACCAAGAAAGGTATGATTTAAAAATATTGAGTTTCCATTATGCATTTCAGGTTTTTTAACCTCATTTTAGGACTTGCAGATTTGTTCTGCAGTCAGAGTCATGGAAATTTTGTTTTCTTAAGGAAAGCTGGAGTTGTCAATTTAAGTATTTGTGGCTAAAAGAAACAGTAAGAAACAGAAAACTGAGACCGACAAGAATGGGTTTTGCCATGTATCATACATTGCATGCATGTGAAGCACTCCATATGCTTGGAGTGGAAGCTAACCCCAAGGAATAGGTCTGCTGTCACATTTCACTCTTCGTACCCTGTCATCTGCAATGAAAAGGGGTCACATTATCTGTAGAATGATTGGGAATTAGGCTGGTCCTGGTGCTGGAGAAGTGGCAGTTTCCAGCAGATGAGAACCCACAAGTGTGGTTTTCCATTCTGTAACTTTTGTATGCCTCTGTTAACAAAGGGTTACCTGTAGAGATGGGGTGTTTTGACAGCCCTCTGAAGGGGTCAAATCCTTGTTTCAGGCATATGTGCTCTTTGGCTTTTCTGGAAAACTGCTGTAGATCGAATTACTTGGTTGTAATTAATTTTTGACACTTAGAAAATAAAAACAGTTGAAGGGAATTGCTTCTGGGGCTTAATTCTGTCAGCTGTTATCAATAACATGAATAAAAATGTATTCTGGAATCAGTTGTGTGTTCCCAGTTCAGGTGAGGTAACCAAATTCTCCTTTTTTTGTCATAGCTCAGTGAATTCAAAGTGCTTTGCACTTGTGCCCTGCTGCAAACCCCTGTGAAGTGCTCTACTTGTGGGAGTTCTGCTGCCAGTTGAAAATCATCTGAAGAGTTCCCCTGGGGTAAAAGGTTTTTGAGCTTGAGTGTAGAAGTCCTTTCTCTCAGAACCCTCCTAGCCATTATGCACTGGTGCTTTGCCTTTCCCACCTCACGGGGTTGCTTCTGTGCAGGAATTTTTAACTGAGGAGTTCTGACGTCAGCCTGTTTTGAGAGAGACTGTCAATCAGCAGCATCCCCTGACCCCTCCCCATCTCATGATGAGCTTGTGCCAGAAGATGTAGCTGCGAGAGCTGTCACTACTCACTCACTTTGCAGTGATTGTTCTTGGGGAAGTTACAAACTGCAGCTCAGTGGAATGACACAGTTTGATTTTGTGTGTTGAGATAAAAAAAGCTGTGAAAATTTGTGAAAGACGCTTAGAAATTTTTTTTTCCTGCCCTGTCTTCTTGTTTTATCTTGCCAATGGGAATAAGCATAAGCAAGTGGCTTGGATGATAATTCAGTGCCACATCTGGAACTAACTCCTGGTCCCTGGAAAACCTCAAGTATCAAAGGAAAATGAGAAGTCTGAGTTTAACTGTAGGGCAGAGCTCCACAGAAGGGCTGCAGTTTTATTGAGTGTTAAATGTCAGTACCAATGTAATAAAGATGGTACATAGTCAATGATGAGAACTTTTCTGAAGAAAAATCCTTTTCAATAAGTTGTCAACCTGTCTGGAGTTGTGAATTGTTATTAAAAACCAAAAAGACAAAATCAAAAAAAGAGTGAATGGAAGCCCCTTCTGAGCTGCTCAGCTTTCAGAGGCATTTCTGCAAGCTTAGTCCTACATTTATTATTTTGGAGTGTTGTTCTGTTTTGATAACAAACTGCTTTGGAAAGGGGCATATCTTAAATCTGTCATGATTCACAGGTGTTTCTTTTCTTGACCAGAGAGGCCTGGGTGAAGCACAGCTGGAGCAGAATGCAAGGCTATGTGTACAATGTGGCCCTTATTAGGCAAAACTGTCTTGCTCAAAGCACTATTTCTGTGGTATGGTTTAAAAAAATCACATCAGAAAATACTGCATGTTCTCCTGGGGATGGGAAGTTATTTAAATGTTATGCTTTGTATACTGAGACGTTTAGAAAGATGGTGTATGTCATAGCTAGGAAGGTATTTTGAGAAGTGAGGGTAGGGAGTGAAAAGTTATGCCATGAGTGGGACTGGAATTCCACTTCAGTGTAACAACCAGCACCATGCTGTCTCTGAGGCTGGCTGAGTATGGATTTTCAGTGGTCTAGGACCAAGCTTAGTGTTTGCTGGTCAAGGCCAGGGAATCTGGGACAGGATGCAGCTCATGGATGCTGTGGCTGGGTCAATATTGCAGGAATCCATTTGTAGGAAGGCTGGCTGAGCTGAGACTGCCCGTTACCATCTGTGGCTGTCAAGAAGCAGAGCCAGAGTTTCTGTTGCTTGCAGGCAAGGAATCTGATTGAGGTTATTCTTCAGTGTGTAAAATCAAAAAATGCTGTAAAATTTATAACCTCCTCTACTCACTGCCCGCTTTCCATTTTGTAAACTCTCTGTGATGACAGTAATCTTTCTTGAGGTGACTTTTTTTATTATTCCATCTGATATTCTGAAAACTGCAGCTGACAATGCTTTAAAAAAAATCCAGCATTTACAAAAAATGTATAAATATGCATTGTCTCAACTAAAAAAACTGATTATCCAGTATGATGGGTACTCCTGGATTTTTCTTAAAGGTGTTAAATTTTGCTTTGACAGCCTTGCAGAGTCCAACAGGTTGTGAAGAGAGCTTTTGGGTAGGTACTGCTGCATTATGCTAGAGGCTCTTTCATTTCAGTGGCTGTATGTCATTTACACTTTCAGCATTTTTTCTCTATTTCTGGTCCCGTGCTAGTGTTTCATCATAAATAACAGGAACAAGAATGAAATTAATTCCAAAAAATTCCTCTTCTAGACCATATTAAAGACATTATTTATTTAAAGGGTTTAAATTTACTCCCTTAATGCCAGTGCCACGTGCTAGTTATGAGCCAGTTCAGCAGCAACTGCAGACTTCATTTTTTTGGAAGACTTTGTCTACTGCTTGAGGCTGATGACACTTCTGTGTTTTGATCACTTAGAGTGTGGGACTCACATGCCAAACGTACCTGTAGTTCTAAACAATAATTCTTGAACAGAATAAAGAGCTCTTTTTCTTTATCTGATAAGTGATGCTTTAACTGCTAAAGAACCACAAGCTAAATATTAGACACATAGAGAGGTTTCTATTACAAATGAAAAATAAAGTGGTATTTTATCCCGTGGAGTGATGAGGTTAATAACTGCTGCAAATGTCTTGCTGAAGATGAAGCAGGGAAAGAAGCTGAGGCAACCTGCTGCTATTGCCTGAACTGGAAAATCAATGTCTTTGTTTTGCTGTAGGGAATACTGGCTGAGGCTGCATGTTCCCAGCTCCCAGTGGGTGTCATTAGGAGCACAAGTACAGTTCAGCTGTACAGAGGTAGCAGGCGTGTACATCTGATGAAGAGAAACTAAGAACATCTGTCCTGATACCTGAGACTATAAGAGAGCATTGGAATCTGTTGTTCCTTAAAGCGCTTGCCAAGATGCATTCCTGTCCTAGTCACTGAACAGTGAGGATTTAATAATGCTGCAGCTAATGAGTGATTTCAGCTTTGCGTGTGGAAGTGGAAACATTTTGGTAAAGCACCAAACTTCTGTAATAATAATGCTTGAAAGGATTATAAACTGAATGCAACCCAGCAAATCTGACTTAAACAGGTCGCACTCATGTCAATTAGTGATCTCTGAAAACGAGGCTGCTTGTTGTAAATAAACACTGGTGTCAGGACCTCCTGCTGCTCTACTCACTGCTGTTGCTCCCTGGAGGAGGATTACCCAGCTATCACACCACCTCAAAATCACTGTGGGTTGACCTTCAAGATTCTTTGGAAGAGGTAATAGGTTATCTGTCTACATTGGCTGCTTCTTCCACCCATCTGCCAAATTGATGTGATCAGCTTCACGAGCCAGGTGTATCTCATGGAAAATAACTTCATTCTGCTGACACTTTTTCTCAGGTTCTCGGTCTTTTTTTAGTTGGATAGTACCTTCTTGAAAGCTTTTGTTTGCTAGCCAGAGTGATGGCTATACAAAAATGTAAGCAGATAATAAAATATGGGTCATTTCCCATCTTCTGAATTGGTAAAAGTAGTAAATTTTAAAACTTTTTGCAAGTAAGCACAATCAATAGCTGGTCCCATAAAATGCAACCATGTGCTCTTAACGCTGCTTTTTATTCAATACTGGGTGTTGTTCAGTGTGTCCTGTGGGATTTGGCGTAGAATTTTAACAAGCTGCGCTGTTTTCAGAATGGTACCCTGGAAGCTCAGTCCTCATGTGAAAACACAAATTTCTGGTAAGCTGGGCAGAACTGGTACCCTGGCATCACATTGTCACACCTGTCCTTGTCCTCACGGTACACTGGAAATTAATGCACTCTTGTTCCTGGGAGGAGGAGCTGCAGATGGCAGGAATATCCTCAAGAATTGAACGCCCCCACCTGAGCTGTTTTTTCTGGTGGTTCCTTTGAGGGATACAGCACTTGCAGGAGACAGCCTGAAGGGAAAGAGAATCCAGTGTATCTCTCTGCCTTAATTCACACGCTGAGTCTTGGCTTCTCTTTGACCTAAAATGATCTCTTTAAGCTGGATTAGTCTGAGAGTCCCTTTGTCCTGGGAACAAAGGATTTATTATCTTTCTGTATTATTTTTGTGAAATCTCCTCTGACTTTCAGATTAATTACATCTGCTATGTTTTTAAGTGATGTACAGAGCAAGTGCAGGTACCAAAATGAGATCCTGATCTCTTCAGGGGAGAACAAGGATCATTCCAAAGGAGGCTGGAAACCTGACAGGAAGGAGAATCAAGGAACCATGAAAAAGCCAGTCTAAATAGTGATACGTGCCCCAGAGAGGACTGTTGCAGAACAGTGTTTGTAAGGAATTGAGCTTCAGGTGGAGGACAGAAGTTCAGATAGGAGGAGAAGGAAGTTTAAAAACGAATATTGCGACTGTAAAGCATATATACAAACTGAAGAGTAGCTGGCGGATCAGTGGGATGAGGTTTCTGTTATAGATGTGGGAGAACAGGCTTCCTACTAACATATTCAGAGCTGGGGAGAAAAAGGGGGAACTTTTTGCTGAAATGTCAGGACAACAAAAGCAGCTTTTCTGCTTTTGAAAAGGAAACATATTTGTTTGAAACTCTACAGGAAAGTAACAATATACCTTCTGTAGTGGAGCTCAGCTTACTTATTACTGTGTCAAAACTTTAAAACAGTATGAAACTTTTTTTTCCAAATGTCCATCAAGTAATATTTTCTTGTCAGAGTTGAGCTTGAGCAATATAAATTAGCATTATTGTACTTTGGAAAGCCGTTGTTGTAAATTGCCTTCAGAATGGGTAATAAATATGGTAAAGGTTTTAACTGTGCATCAAGAACATCACAGAGCTATAGAGACATTTCTATTGACAAAGACTTTTAAAAAGAAGCAAAGCATAGCTGCAGTTGGAGAGTGTGTGCTAAATTAGTATAAACCTGATGTATCAGCACCATCACCGAGTTGCTCAGTATGGGGAACCACAGTTTCACAAGTTGCTTTATGGGCGCTTAAAGAGAAGCATAAAGAGAATAGTCAAACCATGGGAAATACTTTTAATACTTTTTAAATACTTTTTTAAATACTTTAATTTTTGCAAGGTAGAGGATAGGTAACTGCACTTGGTGGCTACTAAAATCAAGTAATGTTTCCCTTTGTATTCGGGGGAGTGCCGTGCACATCTGATAGTGTGTCCTTGCAGATAAAATCTCTGGCTTTTGCATGTTTTGCATCTCTTGTAGCCATTGACATAAAAACCATTGTCAGCAGTGTGTCACCAGAGAGTATTCTTGACTTAAAAGCTGTTTCTTCTGAGTTGCCAGTTGGTTTTCCAGGCTGCATTGCCCTCATTAAGTAATGAGCTTGATAGTGCTGGTGGCTGTTAGGAATGCAAACGGCTTCTCTAACTTGAAGACAGAATTCTCAAGGCTAATCTAAATTCTCGTTCAGTAGTTGCTTATTGGCTTTTCATGAAGACTTCCATTTATTAAGAAAACTGTTTGGTATTTAATTTCACAGAAAGAGTAATGATCTTTCTAAAAGTTTTTGAATTTTCATCCAAGTAATTAATCTCATCTACGCATAAGCTAAAAGCTTCCATGAATATATTTGCTTCAATGAATTTTAATTGATTAGAAAAACGTTTTCATTGTAGAAATTGCGGGAATGGTCTGCTGTATCTACCCTTTACTATTCCAAGTAACATTTTCAAAATGTAGCTAGCAAAATTTTCTGAAGTGTTAGAATACCATGATAGATTATGATATACCTAATCAGTAAAGCATAAATTAATATGTATTTAAATTGGTATATAGTAGACCTCCACGTACCCTTAAGAATGGAGGTGATTTTTTTTTTCCATAATATGCCCCAGTATTTCTTGTGGCTCTCATCCATGTCTTTTTTCTTCAGTGTCTCTGTTGCAATAGTTTCTTTGCTCAGAACAAGCTCCCTGATACCTTCCTACTGGATGTTCCTTTTTTTTTACACATTCAGAACTAGCTGATGTTCAATGTTGGTGGAAACATGAATCACCCAGAAGCTGGCAGGATATAGGAAAAGCAGCCTGATAGCCACATTTCTCTGCACATCACAGACTCAGACATATGTAGAATGACAAGCTGCCCGTATACAGTGTCACTTTCTATGAGGTCAGGACAGATCTGGCTGGGCTCTGAGACACGCTTCCCAGGGAGAGTGGTCATGGCACCAAGCCTGCCACAGCTCAGGGAGCACCTAGACAATGCTCTCAGTCATAGGGTTTAGTTTGAATAGTCTTCCCAGGAGGAGGGAGTTGGACTTGGTGATCCTTATGGGTCTCGTCCAATGTGAGACAAAATGTTCTATGATTCTGAGAAGCAGTTTTTAACCAAAAAAACCATTACACTATGACTGTTATGGGAAGATGTATCTGAGTCAATTTTTCATTAAGCACTGAATATAAAATGAGCTGTGAAAATGGTAAGTTTGGCTAACAAAGACTGTTTATTTAAATGGAAACTGGAGATTCATGTGGCCCTTGTGATTTTGTTTTTGTTACTAAGGGGAAGACTGGGGGTCAGGTTGTTCTTTGTGAAAACAGAAATTACAGACAGTTTTGGGGGAGGTTTATCAGCTACAGAGTCATTTGCTTTCTTGATCCGAGGGAATAAGTTATCAGATACGACTTTGTGTAAGTTTGATAATAATGTACAGTGGCCTCCCTGATCTTGGAAAGAGTCCTGACTTTGCCTGGATTTATCATGGAGAATCAACAGCAATTACAAGGAAATGGCAAATGTCCTTGGGGGGTCTTTAGTCCTCCAGAGCTGGTTTTTCACAATCTTATAGGATAAATATTTCAGTTTCTTACACTGACTTTTTTGGAAGCTACTCTGAGGCTGAAGAGGGGGGAAAAATGAGATGAGGGGCTGAAAATGTAGCTTTCCTGGCTGAGGTATCCATATGTGTTTTCATGCTCAGTTAACTGTGCTTATGCTCTTGACTCTAATGTGAAGACTGTTTTTATTTAATATTTAGAGTATGATCTGGGCAGCATCTGAGATAAAAGAAATACTAATGACTTTAAACGCAAAGGCAGAGCTATGTCCCTTACAGGAGAAGGCATTCATTTAAATATTTGAAAAGATGAGAAGAAAAAAGCCTCAACAACTTAACGTGTATGGTTGTTTTTAAATAATGCACATGTAAAGTATTACTAAAAGCCGCACAGAAACATATTTATGTTGGCAACATCCTCCTCAATATTTGGGGTGTTGCTTTTTACAGTGCACGTCTTCTGCCCTGCTGTTTTAATTTTAATCACACTTTCCCTCCTCACTGATCTGCTGGAAGTGGTTCAGATGGAATATGGGAAGAACAAGATCATGGCAAGTGGATGGTAAGAGATTCTGAAATATGATCATTACCAGCTGTTTGAGATTCAGTGACTGTAATATGTTAATGAACTATTAAATTATGCAGACAGAAATCACTGAAAGAGGAATGACATCAATGAAATTATGTGACAAATATGACAAAATCTCATTCCTCACTCTCCTGTTTTCTAATGGGAAATATTAAATTAAAAAATGGAATTCTACATTTATATATTGAAATTCTGTGAAAGAAGCTTGTATAAATCCAAACTAATTAATTTTCTTTGTCAAGTATGGCTAAAAGACAAACAGATGATGATGTTAATAGGTAGACCTTAGAAATCCAGTTAAGCATTGGCAAGACACGATCAGCCAGTCATAAGTGAAACAAAGTTTTGGGTTATCCCTCCTTAGTTTGCTGTGCTATTTTCTTCTGTCAGTATGTCTTATTACCTCTTGGAAAGATACAGTATACTTCTGTAAGTCCTGTAGTTTGAATATACTTTATATAAAGCTGTTCATTTAACTGATACTCGTGAAAGAATAACTCAATTTCCTTAAATGTCAAAATAATGTTGGAATTACTATTTCAGTGTTCCTTTATGCTTTATCTTCTCCATTAAGGACTGTTTGTTTCAAAAGTGTGATTTAGAAATTAGTATCTAAATTAACATTAGGAAGGGCTGAGTTGGTTGCCAGTAGGAAGATCTGAGTAGTTGTTGCGGAAAACACAGGGAGCAACACTATGATATGTAAAGTGTCCTTTTACTGCAAGAGTAAAGAGATTCACATTGACTTTTTTTCCCCTCCATAATTTACTGCTTTCCACACAGTAGCTCTGCATTGCTGGTTGGGGGGAATGTAATGAAAGTGCTTCCTCTTCTTGCTCTTACCTGTCCTCTGCTCTTACTATTCCCTACAATGGCAAAAAATATATTGTAAGAAATATATTAAGAGAGATCCTAATAATCAGGGCTGTGCTGAGATTAATGTTTATAATCGGAAATAGAAGTTTTAAAGAAGTTTAAAGATTTATAGAAAATGGCTTTTTTTAAGCGCTGGAAGCTGTGAGCATCAGCGTGTGAGAGCAACCAGAAGAAAATACCATTAATAAGAAACTCCTATGAGTCTCTTGAGTGTATTTAAATTAGGGGTTTTTTCCCCCAAAACATGGAAAAGAGGTCTTTTTTTATGAGACAGATTTTAGCTTTGGTCAGAAGTAAGTCTTTGCTCCAGTTGCAACGCTTGTTTGTGGTTGAAAAGCTGCACATGTTCTTTACAAGTCAGATTATGTCAGTGTTTCTCCTGTAGCATCATAGTGCTGTTTACTAAAGTTCTGGTTGGTAGTATGACTGTGTAAGTAGCACCTCACTTTGGTACACCCTTGTATATTTACTAATCTAATTTTAAAAAATAGCATGAAGAATTTCATGTAAATCTCTAAACCAGATTCCCAGAATACAGTCTGACAGAAAATGGTGTGCAAATTTGAAGACAGACACTTTCAGAGACTCTATGAACAAGCTTTGGTGTTTTGTGGGCCAAGGATGTATTTTTTGACTCTGAAATCATTCTCTACATGTAAATGGAGTGTGTCAATTTCCTGGAGTTTCTTTAATTATCCCAAACACTTAAATTTTACCCCCCCCCCCAAAAGAAAAGAAAAGAAAAAAGTTGTAAAATAAACATGTGTTTCTACACTGTGCAAGTGTTACGGGAATAAAATTTAAGTACCTTTTCAGGAACACTTCAGAGAAGTTTTGAATGCTCTAGCATCATAAGAACAAATCATAACACTTAGTAACTGGTACTGTTTGGCCTCCCAGCTTTGGTAGTGTCACTTTCAGGGAACAGATTTGCAAACTGTTATTAGACCACGTTAACTACACAGATGGTTTGCATACCTCTGAGCAAGAAAAAACAAAAATGGGAATGAGAAAAGAGAGGGGCAAAGTAGGCAGTGTAATTAAGCAAAGAAGTGCACGTTGTTAGGGCTAAAAGGTACAGTTTAAAGAAGGGATTTTGCCTGAACAAAATCATTTGCCTGGAGTATATTCTAACCTGCTGTATGATTAGGTCAGTTGGGAATGGAAACCCTCTTGGTAACAATTGTTGTTCACAGAACCAAATTTTTACCAAGCTGTAAGACAATATCTGAGTCCACATGACTCTTTGCAGGGAAAATGGTGCTACTGAAATATCTAATACTCCTCACAAGCTGCACTCTAAAGAGGTTGGGAAAATCTAGTAAATCTCCTTAGGCACAAAACAAATCCTCTGATACTAGTTAAGGAAATGGAATTGTAACATGAACATCTGCTCCTTGTAATGCAGAGAGTGTTGGAACCTGGTGGCTTGGAAACAGCTAAGCCAGCATTGTCACATTAACTTCTTGTGGGACAGGGACAGTAAGCAATTGAAGATTGGGGGTGGTGCAGCCTCTCTGCTGATGCAGAGGAGTTGGTGAAAAGTGGCTGATCTTAACGTCTTTGCTAATGAGAAGGAAGAAGAATTTTATTTGTTTTGTAAGCATTTCAGTGATGGCTGGTACTGAGCAGCTCTGAAGTGTAGCTTTGTTTTAATACTCCTGCAAGGCAGGGGATGTACTGCTGTTCCTGTTTTACAATGGTGAAATGAGATCCATGGGGAAAACATTCTGGCTTTTCTGCGAGAGCTCAGCTGTGCAGAGATAATCAAGGAATTATTTTAGGAAGAAAACTAAATCCTCTTTTTCCTTTACCACTGTTGAAGGGTACTATGAGCAGCAAGAGGAGAAAAGTTGTCTTAGACTAAGTTCCCAATTCTGCCATCATCCTCCACAGGAGGCCAAAGGATGTGCTGTGGATGGTTTGGCTTATGAAGATTGTATAAAATTAAACTGGAGAGAATATACAGGAAAATACCAATGACAAATCTTCCATTGGCTCTAGGTGACACTGAGGACCTAAATAAGTGGAAATCTGGTATCTGTGCTTCCACTTCTTGGAGTATTGGAGAACTGGAGAACCTGGTGGTAAATGAAGCAAAAAAAGTGGTGACAGAAAAAAAGGCATCCCTTCCTTCACAGCTTGCTAGCTCCTTGGAAGAAAGTGCATAAACAAAGAAGTGTTGCCAGTGCAAATGTCTGATGGGACAGAATCTTCTGTAGCAACATTTACTGGAGAAGAAACCATACAAGATTTTGCTCAATTCTGTGATTCTGATCAGCCTACTCTTATGTAAATCATATGGAATGAACAAGATATCATCAGTATTTCCTTGCATGTGTTTTTTTTTTAGACTCCTACATTGGCAGAGATGCAGCTGCAGAGAGATGCTAATAGCAGTCAGAAACACTCCTCTGCTGAACCTTTTAGCAGACCACTCTTCCAAAACTAGGATGAAGCCAAACTAGTGTAGGCATTCCCTTGGTATCAGTGTCTGTTTCTTTCAGGAGGGTTTGGATAAGCATTGGCAAGTTGTCTGGCCCTGAGTAGCTCACCCAAAACTTTCTATCAAGTGTTAAGCTCTTAAAATACATTAATATACTTTTCTGGTAAGGGAACTTAACATGCAAGAGCAACCTGAGAGTTAAATCTCCAACTCCTGGGCACCTGCTGGCCTCTTTCACACAATGACCACTGGCTAAACATGGAGAGAAATTGCATGGGTGCATTTTAGTCAGGTGGACAGGGAAGTAGAAGCGTTACAAAATTCCAGCCAGATTGTGGCTCTGCTCATGGAAGAAGCTATGCCTCCTCAGCAGGCTTACCAAATCCTCTTTAGCAGGGACATGAAGAAACACTCTGGGAGGGTTGAGAAATTTTTTCTGGCTAAGGTTTGGAGTTGTTTGTTAGGACTAAGGCAATGAGCTTTAGTTCTCCTGCCAGAGAAATCACCTCCTGCTTTCTAATTTGCTTCAATTCATCTCATAATTATTTCTTTTTATTGGATGAAAATATTCCATTTTCCAGGTAAAACATTCAATTCTCTGACATTGCCTCAAGCTAGGATTTGTTTACAAAATTCCTGGAGCCTTTACTGCCGTTACCTTTACTTGACTGCCAACTGTGTTTAAATGTCAAAGTATTAAAGGGCAGCTTTTCTCCAGGAGCGAAGATGAATTGGAAACAAACTGTTAAAAAACTTCATTTGCTGTTAGAGAAAATCATTTGCATTTTGAATATAGAAAATGGTTGGTTTTATTGATGAACAGTTATTCCAGAGGGACATCAGCTTCTCCCTAGTTTCTGTTCAGAGCTGGCTGCTTGTAGAACTTCTTCCTTCACTAGTGCTGTGCAGTTAAGATCCTAACTCTTATGGTAAAGTGATTTTTTCATTCTTTTCTTTTTTGAATAGGGTTTAATTAGCCCATCCCACCCCAGTGACTGATCAGTAATTAATTTGTAAGCCCTGCAGATTTCAAACACCTGCAGGGCAGGTGGAGCAAATGAAAAAAACACTGCTCATTTTGGACATAACCTTGTGATTAATGAAATCTGTTATCATGCTTAACAACTCCTAAAAGCATTATATAAGTTCAGAATTGAATATCTCACAATCCTCAGCTGATTCATCAGATTTTATTTTTCTGGTATCTATTCTAAAAAGTGTCTACTACAAGTAATGATAATAAATAATAAAGTCTCTGATTGTCTAGTACTAAAGATACTCTGCAAAACTGGTGAAAGTCTGTTTTAATTACCCATGTTTTTTAGGTGTTGTGCTGATGTTTGCTAATACTCCTAGATAATTCTGTTTCAGTTTAGAGCAGCTAGGCTTAGTAAGCACCTCCCTGGGATTATGTGTATATGAGATGTCTCCTAAGTGCTCTCCTCTGTTTAATGCGTATGAAATGTAATTGTGGTAACCTTCAGCATCTTTTAAAAATAAAGCAACCTCCACTCCTGCCCATTTGAATACAGCTTACCTGAGAATTTTACCTATAGTCGAATATTTTAAATGCTCTTCTAGATCTTCACCTGGTAGAAATCAGTAGGCACTCCTTTGTTCCCACTCAGGTAAGCAGCTTTGCTATGGATGCCAGTGCATCCTTGATGTACCTGTTACCACTGCACACAGTGACTCAGTGGGAACTCAGTGAGATGTGGATGTTTCTGTAGGTGCAGTGCAGGAGGCACAGTGCTCCTTTGGCCTGGATTAAATTGGGGTGCTGTGCTGGTGAGGGCTGGAACAATTCTTAACAAAGAGTCTTGATTTTAATCTTAAGGCAAAATGAACAAGTTGATTTTCTCTTTGGGATGTGTGATACACAGGGTTATTAAAAAAAAAACATAGAAGAAAAATTTTGCACAATTCCAAAATATGTGCCAGTAAGGGATGGAGCTTTTTTCACACTCATCCTTTTTTTGCTTTGTGAGTTTACCAGAAGCTCATCATCAGGTGTAGGGTGAGGACAGGAAGAAAAAAGATGTGTCTGAATTTTACCAAAGTATAACTGTGGTTTATGTTGCAGGGAAGGTAATAAGTTAAAAACCGTAGATGTTTCTACTTCACTTCTTCTGTGTTGATTTAGCACATTTGCAAGAGGTTGATTTGTGAAGCTCAGATCTTTTCAATAATGCTTCTCACACTAAAGTCACAGAGATCTGCAGGGAAATCTGCAGTCTTGTGATGAGAAACTGCTAACTAAATTTCCCATTGTATCTAGCATAATAAATTGAATTTTCCCAAATTTTCATTTAGTTTCCTATTTTGGCAGTAATTCCAGTTTTTCTTGGCTTCCTCGCCTTTCCTCTTGGTTCTTTTTTCTGTTTAAAACTCTGTTTCTAGCTATAAGTTTGTTTCATTCTCTAACCTAGCTGTATTTTGGATTTGAGGTATTTTTTGTCTTGTTTTTTGGGGGTTTTCTTGTTTCTTTGTGTTTAGTAAAATTCTGACGGGGTATCATGACATACAAAAAACCCAACAAAAAAAAAACCAAAAAACCCAAAAAACCCCAAA